>JAWWEM010013325.1:0-23944 GCA_035582935.1 Ormyrus thymus | reverse complement strand
AAGAGAGGATATAAGCAATTCAATTGCTAATTTTTAAACCTTCATATATTTTATAAAACTTTTTTTAGAAACAGAATAATGATTAATAATACAAAAAGTTATGCTCGGATATTAAGAAACATTGATATAATAAATCTTTATTACAAAAGAATATTAATTTATATTAAGTTACTTCATATCTGTTCTTTCTTTTAACAAGAATTTTCTAAGTTTAAAATCTTATTCAAGAAGGCAAGACCTCAAGCTGGAAGGTAGTTTTCATTCCATATAAATTTTAATTTAGCTTATTAAAGTCCAGTACTTGTAGTAAAGCTAAATAAATTAAATTAATCTTTGAAAATTTTCATCTACTTACCTTTACTTTTTGCTTCCTTCTTTGACGCGTACTTGAATTACAAAGCGACTTTGTAATTACGACATATTTCGCGTAAATCATCGGCTGACCTTTTTAAGTACAACACTAATTTTAACGTAACCAAGATATTACATTTTCATGTTTTAATCATCTCGAAATAAGGCATTAGTTTTCTAATTATTTAATAATCAAATAATTAGTTGAATATTTTAATATTCCTCGTTCTGGCTTAATTATTAATGTTTACAGATAACATTCGCTCCTTGCAATCCTTACATAAACATAAAAGAGCTCTTAAAATTATCTTAACACCATTAATCTTTATTAAACGTAACGAGCCGACGGCTTTCCAATGTTTAAAATTTTACTGTTTATGATGCAAATTTACACGTGCACCGTCCGAGTTTGAAAATACGAGCTTTTCCTCGTTCATTCTTACTTCAATTACGAAAACTCTCTCGCGCGCGCACCTCCGATAACTCATGTCGCGCGTGAATCTTCTCGGCGCGCTTTATTTTCGCGAAAATAAAATGGAATTCTAAAGTGTGCATCTGCACACCGCAGTCGGCAGGCGTGACGTCGGCAACATTTTTTCAGTTTTAGTCAACGCCGATACTGCCTGTGCGCATGCGCCGGATTTCATTGGAATAATCGAATGAAATTCGCGAACTTTATGGTGCGTCCGACCTATTTTATTGATTGTTAAGTCCGCACTTGGCGACTATTTTAGTCACGGTATGGATGAGATGCGTATAAATGAATATAAAGTTATTATCAGCTTGAATTCCTTATTTAATAATGGATCCAGCAATAAAGTAATAAATAGATTTAGAATTAGTTTATTACTTTGGTCAGTTTGAACGTGTCCGAAGACACGTATTCTGATTCATTTAATCGGTATTATGTGTTATGCGCAGTTTAATAAATGATAATGTCATTTCACGGACATTGACCTCGATCGATTTAGGATGTTTATCCGAAAGTGAAAAACTTACATAATCATAAATGGTCGCTTTCTGATGTCCTCGAGAAAGAGCAAAATGATGAAAGAGCCATGATTACGTTCGAACATAGGGTAAAAAGTTCAAAGCTTCAAAGTCCCAAAACCGAAGTTTACTTTTTAGCTTAAATCTCGCGAAAGCTATCGCATTAATCTCGCAACGTTCCCGTCTGCCAACTTCGCTTTCAATGCAAATCTGGTATACGCGTTTCCTCTTTCTGACATGCAAGCCCGCTCGAAAAGCGATTCGAAGATGCTCTCTTGTCAAAGAGCGCGTTCGAGTAAAAGACGTAAAACCCCAATGGCGATGCGCGTATGGGCAGAGAGACCGACGTTAAAAGTCGCATTTCGCTGGAACCAGACCCAGAGCTCAGCAGCGGAGGCATATCGGAGAGGCAGTGGGAAGGATATAAAAGTATGGCGGAGAGACGGTTGCGCCGGAATGATTTTATGAAGGATCTGATTAAAATTTAACGGCAAAATATCAGAGCTCTTGCTTATTTTTAAACGCAATATTGCACTATCCTCCAAATAACTCAGTCGTTTCTATTATCTGCAGATTTGCCGGGGGTTATTATTAAGTAAAACAATGAACGATGAAAGTATAAAGAATTCAGCTCTGTATTAATAATAATATCAGATTCCGTAATCGGTCGACGCAGTAACGCTTCCGAAGAGTCTGAGCGAGCGACGCGTTAAATTAAAGGTCGAACTGAATAATATAAGCCGCACGCGAAATCTCTCGACCGACGATCGACCGACCGGCAGCTGATTTAATATCCCCCCGTAGTTTCCGCGCGCGCCAAGTTGGCCGCCTCCAATTTCGGCCCTCCGCGGAAACTGTTCTCGCTCGCAGGATAATAAAGCAATATAGCTAGTCGGAGGAGGGACGGAGACGGATCGGGGGCGCGTGCCAACGGCGGCCAGGAGGATTAGAGGTGGCCGCCGCTGCTCTTACCCTTATCGGCAATCTGACTCGGGACGTAACGTACCGTGACGAGATATCCTGCGAGGGAAGGGGGGGGGTGGGGGTCGCTTCGGCCTCCTTTATCGCTCGAGGCGCTGCAGCCTCGCCGCGTGATTCAGCAGCGGAGGTGGTATTGTTTTTCTTTTTTTTTCTCTGTCTTGTTTCGGCTTCGTTTTAATCTTTGGAAGAGGGATTAGAGGCGCCAAGCTGAAAATTAGCCCCGCGAGGAAATTAAGAATAACGATTATATAGGGATTTCCTGGCGAATTTCCATTTTAAAGTGTGCGGAACGCAGCGGCTTAATTATATGCACCCAGACCGTAAACACTTTTAGCTGAGATTAAAAAGCTATGACGTCGGAGTTATACTATCTCTGCTGTTTCAACGCGTATTGTGATTCCGATGGAGCTGAAAATTTCCTCGCGTGATATATAAACTTTGCTTTAAATGTATACTGAAGCGGCACTGAATGCGGCTGGAATAAATTTGGGATATCGTTTGTATAGGGGAATCTTTAAATAGGAAAGTATATCCGTGCTATGAACCAGCAAATTTGATTAATGGTGAAATAACGGCAATTTTTACTGTGCTTAATTACGACAGTAGGTTAGATGAATTTACTTTGGATAATTAAAGAAGACGGGAGTAAACTGTAAAAAAAAATCACTACACTTGTCAATAATTCGAGGACAGTGTTTGAATCATGGAACGTTGCTAAATTAACATCGATAATCACTAAATCTACATCATCATCGAATTTTAAATGTATTAAGTGTAGTGTATCCTCGAGTTACTCATAAAGAATAGTAATTTTTGCAAAACCTTTTCCCGTTTAATCGATCCAATTTTTTGCTCAGACATATCAAACTAAAAGCATATCAATTTATTGCCAAATTTGTCTTTCTTTACTTCCTTTAGTTTACTTCCTTTTTAGTTTTATGCTTACGATACCTCCATTTTTTTCTTTTCGAACAAAATTTCATGCTTACATTACACTTTATAAGGACAATATTTATAAGGATAATATTTAGAAACATTTATAGCGTGCAAAAAAGCGTGTTCCAGATTTATACTTTAGCTCGCTATTTACTTTATAAATGAGATGGGAAAGGTGTTAGAAAATATTTATGTGGCTGTTCTAAGAAACATGTTTCTGAGCCTTGCGTGACTTTTAAACGCATACGTATAAAACTTTCGATCGATTTTTAAAAGCGTACTTTCTTGGTATGAGTTATTTAAAAAAATTCTTTTATAATAATGTACAAAAGTTCTTAATTAATTTACAACGTGAAATTCGTAAAAGCAAGAGTAAACATTTTTTGCCGAAACTTGTTTTTAAAGTTCATTAAAGAACGATTCTTTTAATAACTTCAGTTCTTAACTTTATCTGAATTTAAATCGTATTAAATTTTCATTTGCTTTTGTAGTATACATATACCATTGTTTCCATTCACAGAAAACGTATTTCGCTAATAACGTTGCAATTTCGACATTCGAAGACTCACATTTTCCAATAAAATAATCGTCGGAAACAATTACATTCACTTTAGCCCGCCATTTCTATCCGCAAAACAAATCCTTAATTGCAGCAGTACTGGAGCATTGCTCGGCACCCTTTGAGTGTTATCACCTTCGATAAGGGCAAAGACGGCGAAGGCGCCGTTTGTACCTTCCGCTCCGTATGATGCATGTGTTTAATCAGGCTCCCCCAGGGAGGGTTTCCTCTTTCGAAATTGGACCGCGTGTCTGGCATAGTAATTGGACTATTGCCAAGGATATCGTTCGATGCCTCGATAACTGTTCGGAGTTCGCTGCTTCTTACGGCTACGACGGAGTAAACAAAAGTAAGAGGAACGGTAGCATCTTGATTATTTGCGCAGTAGTCGTCGTGGTTTTTTCTTCCGGAAGGACGAGCTCGACATTTTGCGCGACTTATAACTCTTTTATGGGCTGGCTCTTTCGTGCGTGTCTCTTTGAGTCTCCGTACCGGAGCATTCGTTTCTCACGCAAGATCAAAAGAAATACGTTGCTACGCGCCCAGAAGTATTTGTCGAGAAAAACCGTTGAATTGAACTTACGGTTATACATATAAGTTAAGAAGTAATTATAGTGGGAAGCCACCTTGTCACAAACTTCTATTTTAAATAAAATGGATTTTCAAGCTTTAACTTTTCATTTTTACTAATCTAGTTAAAAATACTTAAAATTTTTATTCACTCTTTGCACAAAAAACAAATTTTCTGAAAGCATAGACAAATAATGTTTTAAAACTTTTTGAATAAAAAAGTAAAAAGCGCATTTTAATTAAACGAATAAATAGAAGACTCTGAAATGCGTATAGTACGTCAAAAAAATATCCACACGTCACATTTATCGAACGCGACTGTGCATATTTTTTTTTTTTTTATTTTTTGAACCCCAGTTTTAAGCCCGTCAAAGGCTTTTCCGCAAACTCCTCGAGGATTTATTATTAGATCGATGCGCATTAAATTAGCAAGGGACGTCGCACATCAAAAAAGCAGGAAAAGACACGGCGTCGATAAAAATCGAAAGCCTCTTACAGGACTGCGACCGCGTCTCATTCTTTATTAGAACCGCTGCGCGCCGCGTGCGAGTGAAGCTTTCGTTTATCGACTTGTTTGGCACCCCGAGTCCTTTATCACGCAAAACGTAATGATGTATTCTCTTTGTTGAGTTCGACTTGGATCCATCGAAAGCCCAGATATGAGAAAGGAATAAGCGCGACGCGTAAACGAGACAGCCGCGGGTCCTTTGGCGCTGCGTGGAATGGTGTATTCTATTTTTGCACAAATGATGTTTTGTGAGGAGAAAACAATATGTTATCGATATTGTCTCGGCCACTTTTTGCACAGAGCCTTCGCTTGAAAGTGACAATGAGGATGGAAAGAGTTGAACGACGAAAAAAATCTATTCGCAAAATGCTGATAATTTTATGGCGCAATTAAAAACCTTTACATTTTTTATTTTTTTTTTTTTTTTTTTTAGTAAAAAATGGGCCAATTACTGGAAAAAAGGACTCTATACCACTTTATTCTGCAGTAATTGAAAATGACATTTACGGCTGCACTCGTTAAATGGAATGAACGATTATAAATACGCAGAATACTTTTATCGCAAACGAATCAAACGGTTCAGTAATGCAATAAGAAATGTTTACATACTGTGTAATGTTTCCGGAACCATGTCCTATTGTTATGCTTTTTTTTAAACCTTTGCTTTTTCATTTCGAGCACAATAAAATATATCTACATTTACGATTATCTGAATGTTAAAAATTAGACGTTTTTACATGAATTGCGCACATAAAATTTGGTATTAAAATATTCAGAAAATTATTTAACAAAAAATCAATATGATTAATCGACTATTTGACTTACATTTATATCACAAGGTCTTGTAACTTTTCTATTGATTTCAGTTTTTTGATAATTAATAAGCTATCAACTTTGGTGATCAAATAAAAGCAAATTACACTTTCATTGTTTAAGTGCACTTTTATCTAACGTAGTAATCTTTAAGACATTTTGCAAGTACTAAAATTCCTGCTTTATGGTAAAATATGCTAGTAAAAGAAAGTAGAAGATAAAGTATTATATGTAGTTGGTAATAAAAAGTAACAGGCAATCGTGCATTTATAATATAATTTATAAAAGATTTCTTTATTAAATATTATTTACTTTTCCAGAAAGATTAAAAATACAAAAGAAAATTATAGTTAATTATAATTTTAGTAACAACATTTATTAATCTAATGAGAAAATATGATACATTGATGTGATTTCTAAATTCGATTTTATACCAGATTAAAGATTGCATTATTTAATCATTTTCTATAATTTAATTAAGCAGAATTTCTAAAAGAGGAATTCTTTACCAGTTGGGTATTTTTAACGTGATAATTTGCATTGATAGCTTCTGGTTTACCATAGAATTTAATTTAATAGCTTAATATAATGAATACGGTGAGCTATTTAATAGCGCTCAAGAGTTAAATGACCAACGTTGACAGTGTTTAATGTTGCATGTAATAATTGTCCATCAAAAGGAAATGGTTTAACAAAAGCTTTTTGATGTGACTAATGGTTTTGAACTTCTTACGCGAAATTAGTGGTTTTATGACGTATTATTGCTTTCAGATATTTGGTTAAATATAAATTTTGTCATTAATTTACTTACACTTTAAACGTCAAATTTTACTCAACTAATTCGGAAGCAAGCCTCGTTACCTACAACTTTTAGTTGCTGGCACAAAATTATTTTTTAATTTCGTGATTCATTTAATAAATAAAGTTGAATAAAATTAAAATTTAATTACACAACTTAACCAAAAATGAAATTAGTATACTAACCTATTAAATTTGCATACTTGTTTTTACCTAACTTTGAATATAATTAAACTAATCCTCCGCGTTACCCTGTCTTGCCGCAGTCGGAATCCATCTACTTAAAATACATGTAGCTTCCTGCCCGATGTCCACTTACCTCGGAAAACTGCACATTACGATCGCCGGGCGACAGTAGTTTCCTCATTATCCCCCTGCAGCCGTGCTTCCCGAAGTAAAACGCACTTCCCTTTCCGGACCAACCTCCGCGCGTACTCGAAAACAAAAGCAGGAAGATACATTAGAGCGTCGGTATCGCCCGGCAAGCCTGGGCGCAGGATAACGACCTCGTCGGCAAAACTCGGCCGGCCGGTATAATAAAAGACGGCAGAAAAAGGAGCGTAATTGCGTATATAAGCCGCGATATAAGCTCCGGCGAATATAAGGCGGGGGGGCGGGGGAATATTCGCGCGGCCGCGCCGTGAAAAGTAACTTCCGGTGTCCGTCGGCCCTCCCGGGGGTGTCGTCGCTGTACATAAACAGCTGCCGCTAACGTCCTTACCTAATGGTCCGGCGACTGCTGCCCGGCGAACAGTCTCAAAGAGGGAGAGTTGTGCCACGCCGTTACTGTGTGTACGTGCGCCGCAGCGACGACGACGGCGGCGGCTTTGTACCGGCCAATAATTGAAACACGTGCGCGAGACAGCTCTCGTATCGGGCCGTAGAGCCTCTCTATGCGCTACGTGAGTTGCACCGAACTTTCCTTGCCCCTACGGCTTCTCAAAGTGAGACCTGCTTTTTCGGCTATTTCCAGCCCGTTACTGCGCGGCGAGAGTGAATAATAAGTGCGAGCATCGAGGATCGGGCGGCTTTTGGAATGCTCGAGTTTTTCTTCAAAGCGTTTTTTTATTCTAAAGGTTTCTTGCTGGTACGATGAATTTTAATTTCGTGATGATGTTTAGTTATATAATGATTTTCAAATGACTTATTTATCGCTGAAGGTTTTATTCATTGATCTATAACTAAACATATCTGTCACTGATTGATGCTTTTCAGAATTAATTTGTACAACAAAATTTACTTGTGTGAAATGTCACGGCTCTTTGAAACGAGGTTCAAACAATGCATTAAAGCCACCGAGCAGTGTAACACGTATAAAGTAAAGTATAAAAAAGTAAAATTATAAAAAATTTTCAAACTTCAGTGGTAAAAACTTATTTTTTTATTATGAGAGATTTCTGAAATTTGCAGTTACGACAAAAGTTCTCGAAATTTGTTTACGCGTCGCGTCGAAACTTTGTTGATTTTAAATGTCCCAAGGAAAAGTACAAAAGAAGTTTCGAAAGTACGATGCTCACAAAGAGATCACTATAATACACCACGTAATATCGGCCGGTCGAGCTTTCTGCCGGCAATTCTAAAAGATTAATTGAGATATTGGGGAAGTTTCGGTCGACGGTGCTGAAACGCGAACAAAGTAGTAGTCATAAAAAATGCGCGTAAAAAATAAGTGCTTACTTATAACTCCATAGTGCATTTTTGTCACTACTTTTTACGACGAGATCGTAAAAGTGTACATGTGTGAATACTACACCATAACTTTCAAAACGTTCCATATACTTCTTTTGATTTCAATCAATATTGCTTATTTATGTACAATATTGCAAAATTTTGATATTCTCTCAGCTTTAAAGCTTAAATGAGCTTGTTGAACGAATATATTTGAAAATATAAATTGACAAACTAAACTGGTAAAAAAACGTAACAATAAGAATTAAAGCGACCATCGGTGCCCAATAAAATTCGCGCGAGCTTCGTAAATTTCCATCAAAATTTATCTTCAACAAGAAATTTTCGCGCAAGCGCTTCCCGACTCCTAGTCAATGATTCGAAAAGTCCCCAGAACTTGTTTAATTTCCGCATTACTCGGAGCGATTTACCTCCGCACCTGCTACAATTACGCAGCCTAAGCGCTAGTCGCGCAAATGACAGCCACCAGTTCCCAGAGTTTCCCCGGGACGAGAAGACGGCTGGGGGAGCGCGTCGTTAACCGCGACTCGAGCATCAGCCAGAGAGAACACTGACACATTTTTCTCCCCGCGTCGTGCGCGCGCCCCGGTCTCTCGTTACCGATGCAAATTGCACCTGGCTGTCGGGCATCGATCTCCGTCTCCTCTTCGTTTTCGAGACTGATTACGGAGGTCGGGGTATAACGGGCGCCCGGGCAAGAGAGCCCATGGGAAATTAGCGCGCCGAACCCCTTAACACCGCGGCTCCGTCGCCGGGCTGAATGTAATTTTCAGCGGGGGATTACGGGAACACCCTCCAAGTGTGGCTGCTGCTCTCTCCGCGGGCGCCTCGTTTGCCGGAGAGAGTCTTTGACTGTTGGCGCGCCTCTTCCGCTGCCTGCTGCGGGGCTTGCCGCGATTCTTGTTGCCGGCGATACTTGAGGCGAGGCGAGGCTTTGAATCTGATAAAACTCTCGACGAGCGAGCTCATTTGAGTTTAGAGCCGGACAAGAGCCAGGAGCGAATAATGAGAGATAAGGAGGGCCGTAAAAATAGATCCGACAGTCGTAAATGTTTTCTTTAACTATTTACTATCTGGCTTTCGTTTTATTGCGGAACAGCGTTGGGCATTAATGTTCTGTAAATGAGTTTGCGCATAAATATTATTGAAGATTTAATTTAGAACGTTGTTATTTTTCCTAATATATAAATACAAAAAAAAAAACTTGTACAACTGCACGAATCTTCGCTAAATAGATTTTTTTCTCCTCGCGTAGTTCACTCGATTTCTAAGGAAAAACATTATTATTTATACAAAGGCAGCAACAGGTACATCTTTTCTCAAAAAAGAGTCAGAAATAAGTCTTGCCGGTCACCGGACAAAGATTGATAGCGCGGCCCGTCGATCCCGAGATTGATTAGTCATGCCTGAAAAAGAGGTCCACTATCCTCCCGAGAATTCGCGTAGCCCCCTCTGGTAAAAAAGCAGCCTACTAAATCAGTCTTCTCTTTAACGGCGTCAAATTATTCTTTTTACTCGGTCGTGTTAAATAATTATTTTACGACTCGGCTAATTTTCGCTCGGCGGTCTTGCTGTATAAAAAGTTTTTATCGCCCGGTTGAGGAGAGCAATGAAAAGTTTACAGCTTATCTTTAGGGATGAGTAAATATAAGTTACGATAATAAGTCGCTTGTGCTAATCGGGGGCACTTTTTAAGAATAAAATTTCTTAAACCGCCGAGCCTTTAATTCTTTTCTTAGCGGGAACTCTCACGTTCTTAGCCTCGGTAGGGCAAACTTTTTTCAACTACTCGGTCGCATCTGTCTCAATCGTATTTGCGAACTTTCATTCATTTGATGAAGAAAAAAGAAAAACGAACAACGGCAGCTGCGATCGACATGGACACGAAAATATTGATAAACTTTGCGCAGAATTATAAGCTTAGGCCCGTATTATTATTATAATTTAAATTTCAAATGTTGTTTAACTTATAAAAAGTTTTCCTTTGCCTATACTTTTTTACCAAAAAAAGCAGGGGGTTGCTTTTGGGGCTTTGAAAATAAATGCTTATTTTCACAGCTTTTGCATTATAAATTTTCATGAGTTGCTGTAAAAAATGTATGTAAATAATGCTATGCACGCTAAAAAATTCCGGAAGAATCGAGTCTTTTAGAGTTTCTTAAACATAAAATGAAAAATTTTCCTCGCATAGAACTTTAAGATTAACACTTAAAGTTGTGCAGTATAACACGTAGAATTAAATGCTTCATCGTGTATAGCATAATAATATATAAAACTTGGTTTTCAAAACATTTTTCAAGGAAAAGAGGAGAATTCGAAACACGCAGTATCTGGCACGATGCATTTTTTGAAAATATTAAAAATAGGTCTCAGCGAGAGGTAGGATTTTCTAGCTTAAATCACGAACAAACGTTGTGCAAACATGTATGGAAAAAACAAATACTCTAGTTTAAACATAAAATGTAAACTTAATTCATCTGGATTACTTGTCTTGAAAATAAAAATGTTTTTCTTGTGGAAATAGCAAGATGAACAAACAAAAATATTGATGAATAATCTTCTAGTAAGAGGAAATTTGTACACAATTTTTTTAGTAAAGTAATCACAGAAAAAATTAAACAACTTCCTTGTTTTTTATAAAAATAAACTCTACTTGAGCTTTTTAAAACAGTTCTCAAAGAACGTGTAATTAATTTCGTTTAAAGTCACTCTTCTAAACATTGAAACTTATGTGCACTAAGAACTTTTATCATTGGAAGAGATAAAAGAACATCCATTATATTTTATTTATTATTTAACTGGAATTCTTTTTCATTACTTTTTATCTTCGAGAATTAAAGTGACACTATTAAAAAATAAAGAATATCAGAGAATTCGATTTGAGTTACCTCATTCCAACGTTGATCAAATGAATTTAAGTTTGATAATCCGTTTTATACAGATGGCCGCCAGTAGTTGGAAGAAAGTTTGCGAAGACCTGAGAACAACGACTCCTGCGGGCACCTCAAAAGGATTAAAAAACTTACAGGCGGAAAGAGGGAGAAAGTTTTATTTTTAGAAAGTACAGCTTTATTATCAGGAGGGCTGTTATCCCGTCATCGCTGGCTACGCCAAGGTATGAAATTAGTGCGTTCTGCCGGGTGCACGATTTTACTATCAGGTAGGCGCTGAATGAAAAGCGCGCAGCTTGACGAGCAGTGAATACTGAATTGGGATATTTTATTCCGAGATGTAGAACGTAAAAATACGTATGAAAACGTCAATATTAAATTTATGACGGACGTACAAATTGCTGAAATTTATTAACGACACGGCTAATAAAAATTCATATGTCGCGCATTAAATACGAGCTGATTTATTTTAATTTTTGCTATGTACAGGCTTGCGTTTATTATCTAACCCGTAAGATCGGGATTTAATTTTAGCGTAATTGACAGTTAGTAAATTTTCAAAGAGATTAAAAGACACACAGAAACTTCTTTTGAACCGGTCATTCGTTAAACAAAACATCTAAAATCCATTTTTGAGGGTTTTAATTACTTTTGGTTCAGAAATTCAACAAGATTTATTTATGTATTAAATATTTAACATTTATCAACCCAGTATTTTTCCGTTAACCCTTTCACGCTCGAATTATTTAAAAAAAAATCATTTTTTTTCAAGTTCAATTACTTATAACAACTTCAAAGTGATTTGCAATTGCAAAAGTAATTATTTTTACCACACTGAGAAAAATTTTTGATTAAAAATTACTATATTGTATATCACAGTGTATGCAAACTTGCATTATCTTAAAAATTACTATACTGTTTACTAAAATTTAACATACATGTAGTAAAAATCGAAATAGTTTTTTTAATTTTTAGTATGTAGTATAGTAATTTTTAGAATAATGCAAGTTTGCATACACTTTGGTACAAAATATAGTAATTTTTAATAGAGTTTTCTCTCTCATTTTTCTCAGTGCAGAATCTTAAATCATGCAGTTAAATGAAATTTTGCACCCTTCGACAGGAAGCTTTGTGATACATTAATTTTTGGAGTTGTTATAAAAACATTTTATAACATTATTTTGAGTTGTCAGGAATTTGAATACATCGTTTTTTAAAAATGTCTGAATGGATGTGTGTGTTTGTGTGGCTGCGCGGGTTTTCATTGAATATTTAAAAAACTACGCTTAAAAAATTTTAAACGCTAAGATAATAAACTAGTATGAATTTCATGGGAAAATAAGGGTCGCCGTCGTTTCCAAATAAATTAAAATTGGAGTATAGCGGAATATGGGCGATAAATATATTATTATGACTTAACAGAAATCTTTCTAGAAGCTTTATATGATTCTGAATAAAATTCCATTCAAATTTTCTATGTAAAAAATGGTTGGTCTTAAGCAAGTGCAGTGTATAATCTATAAATATGTACTTCTTATAAGTATTATATAAAGTATTTTCTAATGCTCATTGATATGTTAGGTAATTGAACATGATTGACGAAATAAGTTTCGTAAAGAGAAGATAAACCTGTAAAAATTGATATTATCGGAATATGCTTATGAAACTTGCTGATATTCTTGCAATATTCAAATATTCATTTTAAAGTAAATTTAAATTTATTGAGACTACAAAACAATTGTGTGTTATATTATTAAAGTTGTAAAACATGCGAAGACAAATGTTTCAATCCAACTTCGAAATCTCGACAATTTTTATCCAAACGAAGTTGAAATCAGAAAACAAGAAATGAAAAAAAATATCTCATCAACTAGATTTGTTTACCATTCTAGACTTCTTGAAGTCTATTTGCCTTCGTAAAAAAGGCGTAAAAGTTGGGGCCGCACAAAAATGAGCCCAGAGTCGCGGACTCAGAGAAATGATTCCATGAATATTCCCGAAGGTCAGGATTGGGAAAAAAGTGAAAAAATTCATTCGGTCCGTCAGATAGAATATCAAAATATAATTGAATTTTTTTTATTTTTCAATTAACACTTACTAATAAAGATACAGCAAGTTAAAATTTGTTAACATCGTGACGTCACAACGGCGTAGTATATCTATATAGTGCACTATCGTGACGTCATCGCCACTTTTCAAATGGCTATATGTTCGTTAATAAACATTAAATTAGAAAAAGTAAAAATATGTGTCGATTATTTTTTGATATTCTCTACCTGACGTAGTTAATGAATTTTAATTTATTTTTTTTTGCGCTATAATCAAGCGTCCCGTCGGTTACACCGAAACAATAAGAAGCTTGTAGCGTCAAGGGACGCGAAACTCACGCTTAATTAATAAATTGACGCAGCGAGGTGAGGAAGAAACCGTTTGAGGAAAAAACCGCCGCCAATGTCGCCGTTGCAAACTCCGGTGCTGTTATAACATTAGTTCAAACAAGTGTTAGGGTTCAAACATTTATAACAACGATCAGTTCTCAGTTTGGTGTAGAAATTTTTTATTAAAATACAAAGATAGTAAACTTCTACTATAATTGCAATTAGTGTAACTGGTTTAACCTAATAAATGGTTTAAATTTTTTTTTGAATTTTTCAGATTTATTTATTCTTTGATTTCATCAGTTTTTTTGTTTCCAGTTAAGCTTATAAGGCACATTCGAGTATTTTAAGAGTGGTATCGCAAGCATCAACGCCAGCTGCAAATAATTATTAAAGTATAAATTGATTCTTATGCGAATTTTTGTACGTAAAATTAATATTACTTACTGAGCTGTGCACATCGTTGAAAGCTCTCACTTTTTGGGAATTTTTCCGATTTTGGATTAACGACTCCATCTTCGGACATCTTGAAAAGTATTTTTCGCATTTCATTTTCTTTTTGAAATATAAGAATTTATTTAACAGAAATTTAAAATTTCTACTCACCATTCCATTTCTTTTCATAATACACGCAACGTAGCATCCCATTTTACGGTCAACGTCTTTAGATCTTTTTAACTGGACTTCTTTTAATTTTTCTGCAATTTTAATTTCAGTAATTTTCAGAAAGTCGAAAAACACTTATTTTTGAATATTATTAAATATAAAAATAAATCTTTTCCACATAATGAATTGATTTAATATTAAAAATACACATTATACCATATCTGCACATAAAATTAATTCAACTTAATATGAAAAAAGATTATCGTTAAAAAAAAAGGGTTCTCACCCCTGTCGACGCCAGACTCTTCTGCGCAATAATCTTCATCGTTTAGTGGTGTAGCATCGCTGATTAAGTCCTTTAAAACATTAAGAAAATGTATTAAAAAACTTTTTACGTATTGGTACTCTGAGGAGTTATTATTATATTCCAGTAAGTTCTTTGACATGAAAGTCTGGATTTTCAAGTATCTCTATCTACTTTAGAAGGAGAATAGAAAAATAATTGCAAAATAAACTATGTATAAAACTTGTGAAATCGCATTGTACGAACTGTACCTAAATAATATAAAACTTTTTTTGGTATTATGATGTTATCTAAATTGAATATTTATTTACTTACGCCATAAGCACAAGCAAGGCACACTGCCAAGAAAATAACAATACACTTCATGTTGTATAGGTTGACAATCGACTGTTAACTAAACAGTGAATATCCAAAGTAAAGTAGCAATCTTCGTAATTTCGTTTTATACTTTGTTTCTCGCTGAGTTTACAATTCTACATTTTTCTCTGATAATTATAGTTGAAGATATTTTATTTGCCTTTCCGCAACCTCGTCATTTTGTTTTAGTATTCTTCGAGCAAAATGTTGATGCAATAACGATGTATTAATTTCTAATCATTTTTAAAATTTAATTTTAATCAATTCAAAGCTGGCTGCCAAAATAATAAATATTTCGCACACTTTTAGAAAAAATATTGATCGTCGTATCTTGTATCAAACCATTTATTTTCTACCTCTTCCAAACTCAATAATGATTAAGACATAAAGCGCATTAACGTAAATTCAAATATAATAGCGCCGTTTATCTGAATGTTGTCTTAAAAATTTTATGTTTGTATCAATAAAATTGATAACCCGAAGCAAACGTTACGTAATTCCATTTTGCTTGAAAAATGTCTGCATAGATGTGTGGGCGTTTGCGTGCGGGCGCGCGCGCGTATGTGTGTGTACGCCTGGATCTCAGCTTATACTGAACGGTTTTCGTAGTTCAGAACTCATTTCGTTTGTTTTTTTTTTGTATGATGACGAGTCAAAAATACATTTTTTGTTTCGCAGATTCGTTTTTGTTTTATGGTGAATTTTCGATTTTTGAAAAATTTATTTTTACTCTATTTATAATTATAGGATTGAGATATTGAAATCGGACTGTTTTCGAAGTATTTTAAAGAACATAAAAATACCTGTAATTTAAAAAAAATACTCTAGCTATTATGGTTTTTTGTTTTGAACAAAAACGTATTTTTGTTTTAAGAAATCTTAAATATAACTCTTAAATTAAATGGTCAACTACTCTGAAAAATTTATTTTAATGAAGAATATAAATAAGAATATAAATACAGTATTAGTTTACATCTTGACTAGTACGTGACTAACGTACTTACAATTTTGATTTCTATTGACTTGAGAAGGGCTGCCAAAAATGCAGCCGAAACGTCGTTTTTATTAATAAAACATATCTTTTGACAGTATTGCCCGTCGTTGTTTTATTTATTCATAAGAATATAAATAGCTATAAAAATTTCAAACCATTTTATCTACTTTTTTAATGATCGACCGCTTATTCTTTTTCATTTACTAAGCTTTTAAAATTACAAAGAATTTTTACAATTCATGTACTAGTTCGTTTTCTAACGATTTTAAATTATACAGGATATCGCGATTATATAGTACAGTCATATTTTATTATTATTATTAGTATTTTATTATTATTTTATTAAGATTATTGACATTGATGCCATCAATACAGTTTATTTATGCATTAAATACGAGCTGATTTATTTTAATTTTTGCTATTTGCAGGATTGTGTTTACTATCTGACCCATAAGATCGAAATTGAATTTTAGCGTAATTGATAGTCAGTAAATTTTTAAAGGGATTGAAGTACACAGAAACTTCTTTTAAAAAGGTTATTAGTGAAACAAACCGTCTAAAATCCATTTTTGACGGGTTAGTCCATACTTCTGGTTCAGAAAATTCAACAAGATTTATTATGTATTAAATATTTAACATTTATTATACCATTTTCCAGTTAACCCTTTCACGCTAAAATTATTTTCAAAAAAAATTATATTCAAATTCAATTGCTTATAAAAATTGCAAAGTGATTTGCAATTGCAAAAGTGACTTTGACTTGTATAAATGGAACGATTGGTTACGAAAAAAAAAAGAAATACAAATGAACACGATAACGCGAAAAAAACGTATATTCAGAATGCATGATACAATAATATAATAATTAAACTGAGGTTTTCGACTTGAAAGTAATACAAAGTAAAATTGCTGGAGAAACATAATCTCAATGCAGACACACAGGCCCTCTGACTTGCACAGAAAATACTAAATGTTTGAAAATTTTTACTATTTTAGATAGTAAAATTTCTTATGATCGATGACAACATTTCGAGCCATAATTCGAGTCTGTCCCTCGATTGCCATCAAAAATAGTAATTTTTTCCCCCCTTATTTTTCTCAGTGTGTAAAAATTAATTGGCAAGAGCGGAATATGTTAATGAAACTTGCTGGTTTTTTTTGCAATATTCAAATATTCATTTTAAAGTAAGTTTAAGTTTATTGAGATAACAAAACAATTGTGTCATATTATTAACATTGTAAAACATGCGAAGACAAATGTTTCAAGTCCAACTTCGAGATCTCGACAATTTTTGTCCAAACAAACTTGAAGTCAGAAAACAAGAAAAGAAAAAAATTTCTCATCAACTAGATTTTTTCATCATTCTAGACTTCTTGCATTCTATTTGCCTTTGTAAAAAAGGCGTAAAAGTTGGGGTCGCACAAAGACGTGCCCAGAGTCGCGGACTCAGAGAAATGATTCCATGAATATTCCCGAAGGTCAGAATTGGAAAAAAAAGTGAAAAAATTCATTCGGTCCGTCAGATAGAATATCAAAAAATAGTCGACACTTTTTTTCTTTTTTTTCAATTTAACACTTATTAATAAAGATATAGCAATTTAAATTTGCTAACATCGTGACGTCATAAGGGCGTAGCATGTGTGTTCCCAACACTTTAAAATGTCTTTGCGAGAGGGAGGAATATTTCCGAAGGAAAGAAAAAGAAAAATGTACGGGAGTGGACTCAGTCCACCGAGCCCAAGCACGTCAAAATTTGGACTTGACTTGCCGCGTGCACGGCGTTCAAAAAGGATACGTCCGGGGTGTAAATTCTCTCCCTCGATTTCATAATCGATATTTGGAGAGACGCGAGCGAGAAAGCAAAAGGCTTCTCGTGATCGCATGGCATTGGGCGAGTGCGTGAAAAGTTATAGTGAATAAAAAAAGAGCGAGAACGCGCAAGAATGACAGAGCGAGAAAGAGAAGCATGAGTGAATGAAATGCGATAACATTTGTTGAATGTTTCGTTGCCAAGTAATTTAATAATTTTGTTGAAAAATAAAAGAAATGCGAGCAACGAGAAGAAAAGCGAACAAGAGAAAAAATTATTATTCTTCTCTAGACTGCTGTCAAGGAAAGACGTGTTTAAAAATAATCCAATTCACTGAAAAGTCTGGTTTTTTTCTTTTAAAAGTTATTCCTGGGTGCAGCTACTAGTGAAACATCTACAATCTGTACAATGTATTATCGTGACCTCATGGCCACTTTTTACATGGCTTTAAATTGGAAAAAGAAAAAATACGTTTTGATTATTTTTCGATATTCTATCTGACATAGTTCCCAAGGTCTCGTCGGTTACACTGAAACAATAAGAAGCTCGGGGTAGAATTATTATTTTATTATTATTTTATTAACATTATTAACATTGATACCATTGATACAGTTTATTTATGAATAAATAATTTAAAAGTTTTATAATTAATTAATTTTATTCAAACAATTTTTAAAACAGTACATTAATATATTTCATATTTGAACTATTACTTTAAATATAGGAACGATAAATTATTTATGAAGCTATTTGCCAATGAATCAGCAGCAGCCCTTTACTTAGTCGATGGAAAAAAGAATGTTGAGAACTTACGAAAATTTTTATTCATGAAAATATGAAAAATGTTGTTAATTAATTATAATTAAAAGAAAACTTCTTTATCGTCTTAAGAATTAAAACTTTGAACAAGTTTTTAATTATCCTTTACAAAATAAACTTTTTTCTCTGTATGCATTAAGGTTTCTTTCAGCGCGTATCCTGTTATAAGTTTGGAAATAAAGTCAACTATGTAATAAGAGTTAGCTCTACAAAGTTTTTCTATTCATACATGCGATTTAAAGTCATTAATTATACATGTTATTAAAAACTCCAACTTTTGGCATTTTACGTATATCAATAGTAATATATAGACATATCAACGAATGCAACGAAACTTCAAAACTTTGAGATGCTTCCAAAAGCAGCTTCACTGAACATTAAATTAAATTTATCGCACTGAAATTAATGGTTCTGACAGTATTTCGATATAAATTTCAAAAATATCCTTATACAGCTCCAGTTTACATCGTAAATAAAAAAAACCTTAATGACCAAAAATTCAAATAAAATCCAAATCTGCTTCCCGAACTTCAAAAGCCCTTTTCAAAGAGAGTCCCTCAAAGACCCAGCAAAATCAAAAGAACTTCCCCGGCAAGCGAGGCCCCTCTATCGCAAAGATCTCCCGCCACAAATCTGCGTCTCGGCATACATCCCCCATCCACAATCCGCAGGGATCAAGCCCGATCTGTGTACAAGCACGTGGCTCTCTTGCCTCGTCAAGGGGCCGCGAGAGGCGCAGCTCATTTACATAGGTACGCGCGGCCGACCTCCGACACGCGACGTTCGATAATCAATCGAAATTGTAAATCAGTGCGAGCCGCTGCCGCCGCCGGCTAAATCAATTTAAACACGAGAGCCTCTGCCGCTGCTGGCCTCTCTCTCTCCCTCTTTCATTACAATGTACCGGTAAATCGATCTGCGCGATCCTCTAATGAACGGGACGACGGGACGGCAAAAATTCGACCGATCGATGCGGGCTCGAATCGGCGATTAAATCCAAAGCTGACCCGACTTAGTTCGATATAATAAATTTAACGGCTCGTTACGGTGTCGCGCGGCCGGTTCTGAATTTGTGCCGGCGCCCTAACCCTGATTATTAGAGAGGCTAAATTTCCCGGCAATGGCGCGTTTCGTGCATTCCGCTTCGGCAATTACCTCACATTAATTGACGAACCGTCCTTTGATTGCAGTTATAAGGAGATAAATGGACGCTATACCGCCGCCGCTCTCCTTTCTATTGTTCTGCCTTACCCGGCGATCTGCCCTATTGAAAAAGTCCGATAAAGCCTTATAAAGACCTGGTAAAATTGGTGTAAATACACACATATAACCCGATACCGATACTGGTATCGGGTTATATGTGTGTATTTGCACCATTTTACCAGATCTTTCCGACAGGGTGCCTTTCGAGTCCGGAAACTTGAGTGTATTTATTCCTTTTTTTTTGCTCGACTCGGAAATGGGAATTCGATTCTCCAACGTCTTTGTGCGATGGGTTTATCTAACGCGGGACAAATATTCTCATAATGAGAGTTGGATTGGAGTTATGTTGACACGAATGTTTAGAGGGGAAATAAGAGAGGGAAACATGCTTTGTAACACGAGACGGATGTATTTATTAATTATAGCGAATAAGTATTGATCTTTAATTGCGCATTATTGTGCATCGCATGCCGTGTAGGAAGTGAGAGAATCTGCACCCAGAGCTTTGATATCCGACCTCATAATATTTGATTTCATGTTTATAATTTCTTTGTATCAAATTCTATTTAATTAATTGTGCGATTATTTTGTTTAAGATTCACTCGTGAGGCCTTTCTTGAACCGCCGCACATAATTTCACATGTCAGTAATCTTTTTGAATCCATGAATAATGAACGTTGTGTAATGTATAGCGCAATTAGGAAGTGCAATATAATGTTCAACATATATACACTGAACAAAAATTGAGCTGTCAAACATATATGCAATTGATTTCTCGATTGATCTGACAGAACTTTCAGTTGATTTAACAGAAATTTTGTGGATTTAAGGGGATCTCGGACAGATTCGTCACAATACGCGTAACTTTACAGCACGGCTCATCTGGCTTATGTGTATCTTTCGTCAAACCTCGTCACCCACCTCGCGTCGTATTTCACAACTTTTAGTTCGAATTTTTGTTTTTCATAAATTATTATGTTACCTTTCCGTTTCTTATGATGGCAGCTACCTCGCTAATCTAACATTCCGTGGTCGAAAATGCCTTAAAATGGTTTTAATCGCGAAAAATACACATTGTACTGTGACCGTCAGTTTTTAGTCCGACATCCCCTTAACAGATAATTCTGTTGACTTAACAGCATATTTTATTGAATGACAAGATTTTCTATCAAATCAACCGAAAATTCAATTGCGCATATTAACATAACGATGCAGCTAAATCAATCGAATTTGTTTTCAATATAGCACAAAATATATGTTATTAACTGTATTAATATTATCTATTTCGTAGTTATATAGGGTTCTGCGTCAATCTCATTTTATTTACTTTGTTAGGATGACGAATAAGCTCCATTCCAATAGATCCAGCATTCGAATGGATCCACATGAATTTAATTAAAAAATAAAATCTCATTAAACCGAAAAACTGAAAAACAAGCTTTTACGTTACGAAAAAGTTAGAAAAGCAAAAAACACTATAATCCGGAACCCTCATCCTCCGGAAAACTGTTATTAGCCTCCTCGAAGAGAAAGGTTTCGTGACCGCGAGAATGCCTTTTATGATATTCCCGGGGAATAAATTCGAGCTTACGGCTTCCGAAATTGAGGCGCGCGCGCGCGCGAGCCATTTTCCGAATTTGTCCATGTGTGGCGGGCGGGCAGCTTGGCGCGACTGTTCCGAAGCTCCGGAGCACGAATTCGAGAGCCGCGCTCGCCGCCTCACTTTTTAGGTCTTTGTATCCGTTTCCGGTGCGGCGGTCTTTTACCCGGGCTATTTCCCTGCGCGCTTTCTGCGCGTCCGCTCTATCGCCGTGATTCAATAAAACTTTGCGCGCTGAAGTTGCGTCCTTTTGTCTCGGGAAAGCGAGGGGAAAAGCGAGAGGAGAAAGTCCCTCCTTTCGCACTTGGGACGCTGGCCATTGTTTCGTCGTATCGGATTACAATGATTTTTTAAGGCAATTTCTGCGTTTACTATCTAGTTTTTGTCGAGAGGATGAATTGAAAATTTAAAATCAAGATTTTTTGGTTTGTAATATTCATTTTCGTTGTAGGGGAAGATTATTTCGCAGAAATTGTTTTTACAGGGGAAGATGGGGAGCTGTAAATTAATTCAAGTTAATGAAGCTCTGTAGGACTGTTAAAAAGTTTCGGAGAACGTGACGGATTCAGTTTTTGAAGAGCACGTTTCCAGATAATGATTTACAACTAAAAAAGTTTTTTACTTATTTTTTTTTTGTTTTTTTATGTCGCTTTGATAAAAGTTTATTGTAACGACACTTTTACCTAGACAATATTTTTTTTCAATTAAAGGGCTAATGATTTTTTGTCTAGTGGGCCGAAAGTAAAAAAAAAAATAGTACACGCTCTACGGGAGGTAAAATGGCGAGCCCATAACTCGTATTTGATAATTTACTAGAGCTATGAGCTTGCCAATTCTTTACCTCCCTGTACGTGCGTAATATACTGTTGTAATTAATACTTTTATGTTAAAAATAATGGCTATTAATGTTAAAGTTAATATTATAAAGCGTGTATCTAATTTTAACTGTAATTAAAATTGACAATAAATATCAACATAAAAGGAATTATAAAAATGCAAATTCTCGAACTTCGAAACTTCACTAATTAAAATATGTAAATTTTAATGAAAAAAAAAGGTAATAATTAATGCCGGCCCACTTATTTACATTTCAATATCACAATCGAATATTTTTTTCTCAAATTCAAAAGGCTCCATTACCTCGTATTTCAAAATAAGGGAAAGTAAACTGATTCACAAAAAATTTGATCCGACGCAGCCCAATTGAACCGACCGCGAAACTGGCCGGCGACAGCACAAAAATCCACAGCTTACCACCGGGTCTAACCATTTTGGACACCAAGCTGATACGTCTTCGACAAAGTTTTCTACGCGGCGAATACGCAGCGAAGGGGGGGAGGAGCTGCGCAAGCTACCGAATTGTTTCCCTCTTAATAGATTGCTCTCGCAAGCAGATAAGTGAGGATGCCGGTGCCGCGATTCGCGCGTCACTTATCGAGAATCGATGTCTCCTTTTCACTGAACAACGATACCAATCGTTTTTGAAGCCGATCGTGCCTCGCGGGAAGCGCCGGCTCGTGTTTGCCCCGGGAACATCAAAGCCCGCAGGAGGAACTTGTTACCAAAGTAATGAAATCAGGGCCGGGATCAGGCGTGCGGGCTCCGGAATTCCATTTGCGAACTGGTGGGCTGATAAGGAGAAAAAACAGGAAAATAGGGAGCGCTCGGCTGGTATGGAGGGTCAGCATTAATGAATTGCGAATCCCTGCCGTGAAAATGCGCTAATGCTGTAATGCCGAATGTTTCGAAAGGTTGTATTCTCGGCGAGGCGGTAGTCCCGCGTCCGGGTATGGCGGACTGAGACGTAAAATTCAGATAAATTCTTTGGATGATTTTCGAATTGCCCGTTGCGAATGGTGGGCATTGTTTCCAAATGCTTTGTGCTACCTCGCGAGTTTTATAGTAAGTATTCATGAGTTCGAACCATTGGAATCATATACACATTCTTAAACATGTTTGTGATTTAAAAATTGAAAAAATTAATTATTTTTTTACTGTAATTTGTTAAAATAAGGGTTCTGAAACGGATAGGGTATTTAAAATGTAGGGAGAAATGCAATGCAAAAAGACAAAGTTAATTTGTTATAATATTTTATATCTATAGTTGTGACGAAGGCATTAATCAGCATGACTCAACTGTCCCGTACAGTCGCTCGCCTTTTACATTTTTGAATTTCGAACTGGTCGAAATCCTCCTGAGAAAGAGGTTTTGCTCTCTCTCTCTCTCTCTCTGCGAGCTTGCACCTTGGATGTTCAACTCTCACGCGTGAATCTTTGCACCCCCCCACACCTCATTATCCATTCAGCTCCAGGTTTAGCCCAATAAACCACAAAATGTCGCAATGATCCTCTCGTGTTCATAAAGTGACCCTAAGGTCCGGGGAACAGTGCCCGCGGGGAGCTCTCGGCCTCGATGAAGAGCGAGCACTCGACGAGCATGAAAATGACTTCACGGGCGTGGGTGTAACCTTATACCATCGCACGTTGCTCCGCGCTAAAGAAATGCTGAACACAAACGGACAAGAGGGCAGTTATATGGCATAATGCCGAGAAAGAGGAGGGAAAGAAAGTCTAGTTTATAAATTCTGCTTCGCTTTACGTTTTTTAAACTGGTTAAGTCTTTTTTACTAATATTACTCTTCTGATCGAGAATATATTAAGTAAACGCAAATATTTGATGCTATCGATAAAAAAGTATATTTATTCCATCTCGTACAGTTACGATTTTTCTACTGAACCAATCGTATAATTAAGTAAAAATATTGTAATGAAAATCAATGCAATTA
>JAWWEM010013284.1:0-23970 GCA_035582935.1 Ormyrus thymus | reverse complement strand
GCTTTGAATTCGCGTGTGATCCGTGTCGTCAGGGAAGACACTACATGTGTAATGTATTCGAGCGAGGACCTCATATAATTACAATCGAACATCACTTAAGGTAAGTTCGTTTGATTGTTCAATTTTGCCTTCTATTGTACGAACTTGACGTTTAATTCTCGAACTTCTACGACATGGTTTCAAACGCTGGAGCTCGAGTCGGTAAAAACATGCAAGAGCTAATTTTCTGCAATTGTCTTTGCATTTTATTCCGTTCTCTATTATGTTCATCCTTTCTTTGAATGTGCACAATAAACGAGACAAGCCAGACCGAGCTCGCTGTAAATGCGTAATTTATCGTACTCCAAAATTTGCAAAAAAAAAAAAAATAACAAACTTCTCAAGTGTTTAAATATGCATATTGTTCTGTTTACAATGTTAGTTATATATCTACAAGCCTCGTCTCAACCTCCGCTAATGCCTCGAAATGAAACAAAAAAAAAGCCGCTCACGTTTTTATTCTGGATCCTCTCAAAGACTTGCTTGCGGTAAGGATTTGTGAAGGGAGCGAGCAGGAGGAGGGAGCGACGAAGGAGCATGCTCGGGTGACGCATTGTTCTCCGCCATTGTCTCCGTTCTCACTTCCTCTCTTTTTCCCCCGACCGAATCCTCTTCTTCCGTCGCCGCTCGGCAATCGCACGAATAACATTCTCTGCACGCTGCGCACTGTTGTCGCGCGAATTCCAGGCAAATAAATAAGCATCGATCCTCTCACACGTCTTGCGTACCTACGTACGCGCGAAAATCGAGACGAGAAACGCTGCTTCTTTATTTTCTTAGACGTCTACGTATAGTAGCTTTAAATGTTAATGTTAAAATTTTGATTGTTGCGACTTTCTCTTTAAATCGATTATACTGAAATTTTAAACAAGAACTGTCAATTGTGCTGTTTTTTTTTCTTAATGCAAAAGTTTTGTGATAGTTAGCCAAAGTTTTACAGAAACGCTTTATTAAATGAAATTGAATTCTTATTTTAAGAATTGAATTTCACAGATAATAATCTCAGCTGCGACTTTAATTAAAAGATAACTATATTTTTTTAATACACCGAAGAAAAAGTTTGACATTAAGCGCTCAAAAATAATATTAAGAAAAACAAAATACCAGAGATTATTTTCAGTTAACAGTTATAGTTAATTAAATAATAGTCGCGATTGGTATAAAAATTATAGTATTCTATTTTAAAATATAGTTATATACAGACATTTGTTACGCCAGCGCAATATATATTTTATTCTGCCAGGTCAAAACTACCAATTCAGAATTAATTGCAGAATAGAGTCTGATATAAAAATCTTTCGTGTACAGTAGAAGTTGCTTTATGGCAAACTAGAACAGTACATTTATCTTTGATTAATTTTAACAGGAACTCGTTTCTTTTGTGAAACGGTACTTCCTTCAAAGGTGTATTCTCCTCCCCTGGGGAAGAATGTCGGAAATGAAACGGGAGAAGAATAAAGGAGAAGCACGCGAAAAAAGGTAACAAGGAAAATAGTCGTCGGAAAAGCGTACTTTGTTCGCGCGAAACAAATTTAATATCCACGGTAGGGCCGAGTAATCTAGCGATGGAAAACGGAAGCGATGCGTAATATCCAGATGGAAAACGAGAAAGAAAGAAGGACCAAGAAAAGAGAAGGATCATGAACAATTTTATAAACGCGAATTCAGATTATTATGCAGTAGAACTTTTAAGTTTTCTCCGAGCTCTGACATTCTTAGGCCTAACTTTACGATACAAATAATTGCACAGCAAACGAATTAAAATCGAGAGACAAGAAAAGAGAGAATTGACTTTCAGGTCCAAAATCTTAAAATTAAACAGAATTCTGGCTGCTATTGCTTCGATAAGTAACCTAGTCTCTGAACTAATCTCGATTCTCTGCGCGGTGAAAGATGTTTAATGCTTCGAGCTTAGTGTCGCTGCTATCGTTTTTAGCTCTGCGAAAATCCTATTAATGGTGTGTTTTCTGCGCTGATGCACGTGATGCGTCATGGCGTCTAAGTATATTACGTTTTACACGTTGAAAAAGCGTTATTTATAATGTTTTGCTCCTTGTGATACACATCCAAAGAGAGTGATTTATGCCTGCCTTTACGCAGCAGCGAGAATATTGTAAGTGGTGATATCGGAAAATTTACATAAAATGATCCACCGTTACAAGAAATGTGCTCTAATTAACAGTAAAATGTGATCAAGATAAATAATTAAATAAAACATTAAAATCTATCATTTTGGAGAATCCTATTGAATACAAAACAATGAAACAGCCATCATCAGTTTTTTCAGTAAAATCATTCTTTTATATCAGCGTACACATTATCTTTATATAGATATAATGCACGCTTATAACATTATGACGGTTAATTATTTGAAATTTCAAAGAGCTTTTAAAATATTGAACTTAAACAATTTAATGAATCGTTGCCAAGCTTAAAGTCGAAAAAACTCGACATTATTTTTAACGGAACTATTGTCGTAATGCAATAACACTCGAGCACCGCAGCTAATAATCGTGAAATTAAACGAGGCAGAGTATTATTAAATTGAAGCTTTAATAAAAATTAAATCCCGTCAAATAGCCCTCGAATACTACTTTCTTTATTTTTCATCACGAATTAAAAAGAAATTTAAATGGGTGCACAATAAAATATAATTTTTTTCTATATACCTCACTTTATTCATAGCTTTTTTCTGAAATTTATAATTATTACTTAAAGACGAACATCAACAAGAAGTTTTAAACTTCAGTCGTGAAATACTGATTGCCGACTGAGACTTACTAGAGTCTTAAGCAGCTAAAAACACTTATCTCAGCGGCGAACACCTTATAAGCTCTTACCGCATGGAGAATTAGATGCATTCTTAAGTAAAAGACGCGACAAATAAGCGCCGGCAATCGCTACTTACTTCTTCCTCCTTTCGTCTCCGTGGGTTCGCCTTTTTTTCTGCTGCAAGCCGCTGCACACAAGATAGAGAAAACTTCGCCATTACACTTAAGCCACCCGCTGAGGTTCTGGGCGTATCAACGGCACATCCACGTTAAAGGGAGAGGCGCCGGGGAATGGAGTCGCCATTAACGCTAATACTTTTGCAAAGACGCGGGGCGTACCGGAGAGAGGAGCTCTGTGAAGGGAAAGTGGGAAGAGAGAAAGAGCGAACGGGAAGAGAGGGGGGGAGAGAGAAAGGGGTAAAGGAAGTGGGGAAGACGAGCTGGATAACGATTTTCTCGTTAAAGATTCACATGATCGTCTGTCGTTAGGCCACCCGAGCTAAACCTCCATCCAGCTTCACTCCTGAGCACTCGTGGGAGCGGAAAATTTTAATTTGAATTACAAATTACCGCGAGCGGTAATTTCGTTCTGAACCAAAAATATATACTTCCGTACCTATTCATTGAGTTCCGTGGTTTTACTTCGGAGCCAGTCGCTCGGTAATCCTCTGGGACCATTAAGCAAAAAGAAATTTGAGCAGAATTATGCTGGAACGGTATTCGAAGGTTGAACATTTTTCTCAGTGTAAGTAATATTATAGGTACCCCTTTCTCTTGTAAAACGTGCAAGTATTCAAATCAATAATATTTCTACATTTTTCACGTAGGCAGTTCCAAAATCATCATACTCATTAAAGTTTTCGCTTAAAATCATTTGAAAACAAAATTTGTATTAACAATATGCTCTATAGTAATAGTATGCTAAATTATATTAAATGTTTAATCATCAAAACCGATAAACTAGAACCGTTTTGATGTATTCAATCAACAAATATTGCTAATTAAAAATTTGTATTCTGCCTTTAACTGTAAGTTATATAAATTCCCCATTCAGTGAAACAAAAAATTTTTATATTTTACGTCGTGTAGAGGTGAAATTGCATATCCAAATTTTGTGATTAAGTAAGTTAAAATTTAAAGTTCATGAATTTTATTAATTGTTTCAATTTTTTAGAATTAAAAGTTAATAAATCACAAAATTCGCTTATGCGAATAGCTACTACTTTAAATGAGAAAATTTGAAGCTTCACTGAACCGAAATTTATTAATCTGTACAACTTACAGGTTACAGAAAAACAAGGCTTTTAAATTAGCAACTCTTGCTGATCAAATCAACCAAACCGGTTCCAGTTTGTCTTATGTCTGAGTGAATTTCAATATAATAATATAATATTACATACTATAACTAGAACATACTATCAATCTAATTCGCTTAATGAACATAATCTTATTTATCATTAAAGCATAAATTTTAACAATAGAATTTCTACTATCACTGCATGCAAGCAGAAGTAAATTTGAAATTCTGCTTTTACGTATTACATAAAAGCAAATACAATAGACTTCACGGCAGGGGATAGCGTAAGATAAATACTCCGGATATGAAAACATCAGAAGGAGACAGACGCTGAATGAGAAAAGGTCGAAAAGGGGTGAAAGGGAGGAAAAGAAGAAACGCAAATGAAGCAGAGGCTACTTACACGAGACGACGAAGGTTAGGTTTGCAAAAGGGCAACGGCACCGTTTCGCCAATTCGTGAGGATCCTCCACACTCGACGCTTACGCCCGAGCCCGTGAAGGACAGGGGAAGGAGGATTCGATAAAAGGGTCGCAAGGAATCGGAACAAAGTGGATTTGCGAAGGGAGCCTATAGAGAACGAATACGAGGGACGTGTCGGAGGGGAAAGTATACGACCATCAAAGTCACACGTGGACCGTGTAAACAGTCAGTTAAAAGAAGTGTACTGAGATACTTCGATAGAATATCAGTAGTGTATTTACTCGGTATCAGGCTTCTTTGATTTATTTTTTTTTTTTTTCCAAGACTTAAGAGATTTAGTGAATCACGAAGTACTTTACGAATTCACTGGCTGAGATTGAAAATGGTTAAATTATTTATTCGATTGACTTTTTCAAATAAACCTAATTACTAGAATTTGAAAATAAGTATGTTGTGTTTGGCCAGTAAATATTGATATTTATTTCTACACGGATAATATTGCTTTATATTAACATATAAATAATTCGTTTAACGAATTTTCTATTAATGAACAATTGAAATTTAGAAGACGTAAAACTTGCACCAAGGCGTATATTTAAAATTTAATTATTTAATTGACGTCTCCGTGACTAAACAAACTAAGATATCCCCTTTGAAATAATTTTCTTCAACACCCGACAACTGAAAACGTTCTATCGACAAACGTAGCACCAGAAGAACGGGCAAGCGCGACGAGGTAATGAATGTTAGTAAGTAATCTGATCGACGTAACGAACGGCCTGGCGCGTGTAAAAAGTTTTATCGCGGAAGCCCTGCAGTCACTGCAAAATTGAGAAGGGACGTTTGAATCGTAAGAAAAAATTTTCGCTCGGACAAAAAAATAAAGGCGTGAAATTTATCTTCGCGAATTATTATATTCGTTCTTTAGTCCTTTGTTTACGTCAAACAATTGATTTTAATTCCATTTTAAGATATTATGTTATTTTAAAAATTTTAGCTAAAGCTACCTGATTATGGTTCAATAAATTACTAAACTACTGTGCATTATAATCCGAATGAAAATGCCTCTTCTCTCCACAGTCAGGATTATTTTCGAGTAAAAATAAAGCAGCGCTCCAGTTCAACATCCCGCTGCTCAATGATTCAACTACATCTCGATTATTAAGGCGTCAGCTAGTTAGCCTTTCTTGCCCGATCGTGCACGTGGCAGTTAACCTGTGTGCCCGCCGCTACCTTACGCTGAATAATCTAACGCAGTCATATAACCCGGGCAAGCGGTCTCGAGAGGGTTAAGGAGTGCGGAGCCAATGGTATGGCTTCACTGTAAACGGAGCAGCGAGCAGAGGGTCCGGTCAGCCTAGTTCCGCTAAAGGTTCTCGTCCGTCTTGGCTCGTCGTTCAGAGGAATCTCTCGCGGAGTGATCACAATTTTCATTTTTCATGCATGGTTATTATTGTTCATACTTCACGTTTTAGGAAGAAAAAATTGATGTAAATTGTTGTTAAACAATTTTCTTGCAAGTGTGTGGATAAATGTAACTAAGCAAACTTATTTTTCTGAAGTCATCGTTTACGAGTTATGATTTTCTTTGCAGCATATTGTTTTTTGATATTCTCTTACTTTTTTACAATAAGAAAAAGTTCAGAAGAAACAAAACTAAATGATCCTTTGATTTTTTTTACGTACCTCTTCAACGCTATTCATACAGAACTCCTTTGCCATTCCATTTAGCAATGATTCTATCAATTCTGCCGGCAGAGGCTTGGGATTCTTATTATCAGAGGGTTTAATAATAACGTTACAATATATACTTCAGAGAAGTGGCAAACAATCGGAACAGAAAATAAGGAAAGAGAAGCGTTCGACTGCAGCCAATAGGATTCTGAATTTCCGCATAAGTTGGCAGGAGTTTTTCAAAGCACCATTGCAAATGTACGGGAAAATCAGTGGGACGATATCGTCGTCCCGCAGGCACGTTCGATTTAAGGCACGTACGAACGATCGAACATCCCTTCCTAGAGCCACTGCTGCGTCTGAGAATTTACATAGAAACTCAGAGGTTAACTTTCTTCCATGGAGAGATACCTTTGCAGCTGCAATACCAATCCTGTACCAAGGAGAAAATCAAACGAGAGAAAGAGAAGACGAAGAATGCACGCAAGGAACAATGGCGAGTAAATAGCGAACAAAAGGAAAAGGAAAATAGTTAGAAAGTAAAAATGTTAAGAAGTTGTAGGTGTTGGGCTTGTACAAAAAACATTGTAAGAAAAAAATTCAGCAAATAAGAGATTCTAATGTTAAGTTGATGTTTTCAATAGAAAAATCCGGAATAAACAGTTTTTATTGGTACACTTGATTCTATAAAAATACAAATAAATAATTCTGATAATTAATGTTTTTTACACTCTTATCTTCAGCATTTATATGAAATTATATTTATCTCTATTTACGATAAGAGTTTCATTTTTTTTTGAGCATAATTCTAGCGTTTTATAATTCTCAAACTTACTTGATTTTATTTACTACTACCTTACTTATATTTTTTCAGAACCAAGGTTCTTTTTCAAGTAAATCCGTCTAAAATTACATGAACATAGTTTATGGACTCATTAACAACAATACCCAAAGTGATTGTTTAAATGATTTACTTTTTGAAAACACAAAGGTACTATGTCATAAGAGAAAACAAAAAAATTAAATAAAAAGAGTAACCATCGTCGCAGCAGCTTAGATTTAGCTCACATTACCAAAAAAATTCATCCATTTTATTTAGTTTCGTCGTCTACTTTCAAAAACCCATTAATTTCTTTCTAATTGTAAAACACAACAGGCGCAGTACGCCAAATGCTAGTACAGAAACGCGAAGCCGCCAAACAGCTGAATGTTTGAAGCGACGGAAAGTAAAAAAGTTCCCAGAGCGTGCTTCCCGTGCGTGCAGAATCGAGGGTAAGCCAGAAAGTGCGGGAAAATACGGGGAAAGAACCCCAGGCCCTGGAGTGTTTGCTTGAAAAATCGTTTCCTCCGCACCGAAGAATCATGCCTTGGAGTCGCGATGACGGTAGGGGGTGAAAACGCATGGGAAAACGGGCAAGTGGAAAACTAAACTCCAAGAGATCTAAGCACGCTATCGACCAACTTCTCGCGTCTGCCGTATTTACATAGGATAGATTCGCCGATGCTTCGATCGTTCGGTAAACATCGAAGCTTGCGAAATTCGGGAGCCGACATATCCGAGAGGTTAACAAGGGAAAGGGAAACGAAGAGACTCTTTCGGGTGTCTACTTTGAAACGAGATCCTTCGATTTCTATGTTTGAGTATGCGTATTTATGTCTTCAATGTTTAATTAAGCATTAAATTATAGTTCAATTACAGATCATTTCATTTGTTATTCGAAATAATATGTGCAGCGATAACGTATCAAAAGGTTTCAACTTCAATATTCTTGTGGACTCTAAAAAAAATGTCGAATGGGTAAAAGTTTAACGATAGAAAATTGCAAGAAGGCACTTCTGACAGGAAATTATATGCAGGTGCTGACCGCATGGAGTAAAAGCGAAATAGTGAAAGACAAATGAATAAGTCATATTGCAAGGACAGCTTTTATACTTGATTTTTGAAGATATTTGGTAGAAAAAGAGGGTAGGTCGCGACTTTATTGTTTCTTTTTCATTTGTCCGATTGAATATTTTTACTGCGTTTCATTTCATGTTCTTTCTCATATTGATTTATTCTGACATAGCTGGGAAGTAAAGCTTGTTTTCCTCTAAACTTCTTTCATTTCTTGTTTATATTCCACTAAATAAATACTAATACGTTTCCGTTACAAACTTCCTATAAGCTCTAAGTGGAAAATAACACTAGAAGCAGTTCAAAAACGATCGAAAACCGTTTACGGTGCAATTCTAATAATTGTCTAATTTTCAAAGACGGGCTAGAACGTCCCATCTACTTAGTGAAAGATAATACTGCGTTCCAAATGAACAGAACTATTTGCTTCGGCTTCTTAAAAGAAAAACATTCTCAGAAAAAGACTGGCATCAGCGCAAACAAAAAATTTTCTCGTAACGCTCGCGCGCTCATAAACTTGCATTACCCGCCATTGCATTCGTCGGCATTTTCGTGAAACTCTTCTATGGAAAAGAGAGTTAGCTGTTTGCATTTAACCATAAAAACGGAAAAAGAAAGGGAGTAAAGAGGGAAAGCGAAGAAGGAGAATACTGTGCGATTTTGAGGTTCGAAGGCTGAAATGTCTCGTGATGGATTCTCTCTTTTTACCCCTTTTTCACAGTGCATTTAACTTCTTTCCTTGGAGAAAGTACGCCGAGCGGCGATAATGAGCTGAGCGTAATGGCCTATTTATGTATTCGTCCGACGCGCTGCCGAGTTCGAACAACGTAACGATCTCGAATTACCGGCTGCCTCATTGTAATAAGGATCAATGGAATATGAATACCGAGGAAAGCGCTGACCGAAAAAAAGAGAAAAAGACAGGCGAACAGAGCGCCTCGCCAATTGATCGCGCCGACTTTCCACGAAACGCGAAGTTTGCGCGAAGTGTATACAGCTATATATTGGCAAAGCGGTTAATCGCGTGCGATAATATAGTCGGCGTTGTCCCGACACATTATTGGATTTCGCTTCGTTCTCTCCTTATCTTATTATGAAGACGACGTGACCTTCGTGCTGTAGGTGCAAAAAAAAAAAGAAATAGGGACATCCGAATATCGTACCTAATGAGAATGTTTAAATATAAATACTTAATATCCTCGAATTTTCGTTCAAATTCATGCATTTGGACTATTCTTTAATTTTTTTATTTCAAAACTTTTTTTACACTTGTGTTTTCGCTGTATGTATCGCTTTGCGTACTTCAAACTTTAGTATTTCAAATCGTTCTTTTCTGAATTTCTTTTGTTTACCTTTAATTTAGATAAGATCTAAATTAGGTTCTTTAGGTCGCCTCGGCATTGCAATTGATTTGCTGATATGCTTTGGCTGCTGCACAACCTTCGAAACGGAAGATTAGACTACTATCAACGTACTTTTAACATCCATAAGTAAAAGTCAGAAAGTTATCAACGTACTTTTCTTTCGGCGAGCAGCCGTTGATTAGATACAGAACAATTTTTTTATTTAAAGAATCTAATGCAAAAAGGAATATTATATAATTTAATTTATAGGTCAGAAAATGTATACCCCTATAAGTTTTATAGATATTATGAAGTCACTGATGAGCAAATCCAGGAAATTTTTAACTTCTGGGTAGGAGAAAAAAATTTTTTTTTTTTAAGCACACTTTTGATTGAATTTTTTTCTTGAAGTAATAGCTGCAAATAACAAGAAAACAGCAAGGCTCTTAGTTTTTTTTACAAACTTATTGTTTATTTTTGAAAAAAAAAAATAAAATAAAATAAAACCGAATCTACGCAACAAAAAATGGATGTTTGACCCGCCTCATATGTTATACTAATTAAAAACTAAAGTAATCAAAACATTTAAATTAAATGCTCTTATTATTTTAACGCCTATTCTGTGTTAACATACTCTGTTTTAACCTCATTACAAACAATCTATTCTCAGATTTTTATATTTTTATTGAGAAGACATTTTATTTCATTAAAACCAATGAAATTTATAAATTGGCTTATTGAATTAAAAAAAAAAAAAAATAAAACCCCTTGTTCATTACAGAATTTTAGCCTACGAACTTTGTATTAAATAAGATAATTTTAAAAAAAAGTAAATGATCTATAATAGGCAAAAAGAAAAAGTAAGAAAGAGAAAGAGAGAGAGGAGAAAGCACTTGCTCAAGCTCAAGGATGCGGAAAGAATAGTGGTACTTGGTACTGCCGAACCGTAACGTCATGAGTCCCGCGAGCTCGGCACTGCACACTCCGGGCTCGCCCAGCTAGAACCCTTTTTCCTCTCGTCCCCCTCGGGAAAGCAGGGAGCCCGCTCTTCCGCTAATGTGTGTAGCGTACCGAGCACGCATCGCACACTCGCAACGCAAACGCGACTCCTCTCTACGTGTGCGCATATCGCATGTTCGCTGTCGTTCACTGTACACATACCGGCGCAGCGGCGTCGACTGCCAGAGGCAAGGAGAGCTGAAGCTTTACCATCGCCGAGCGCTGGCAACGTTTTTCTTCTGCTAACGTTTCGCTGTCGGTTTAAGTGGGCCTCAGCCTCCCCAATGTAACAGCGCCTTGTGGTATCTCGACCGAACGAATCGAGCCGTTATATTTCAAGTTGAGTCCTTTCCGTTCCTCCGGGCTGCGTAATATTGAAAAAAGGGAGGACTGACAAGTGTTTATTTAGCGAAAATTATTTAAAGTTGGATATCAAAGGAATTATCGAGTTTTTAAAGTCTCTATTTGTGTATTCGATTTTTTCACGAGTTAAACACATATTTGGATTGCGGAAAAAATTTTGCAGGTTATGTGTATTAATTTAATCATATACATTCAAATATGTTTGCACTTAAAGCAATAATTGCTTTCAAGTGGTAACTTGTTTACAGAGACTCTTTTTATTCGTAAACGCTTTCAGCTTGTTGGTCACTGAGTTGACAATTACACGTAAAATTCTCGGACATGCATAATAGACCGGCAATGTAAAAAGTTACTTTGTCAAGTATTTGCTGGCCAAAAGTGACGTGTTTATTTCGCATATTGCGTATGACTAGTCATAAGAGGACTAGTCAAAAATTGAATGTGAAATATTTATATGACATTAATATTTAAAGTGTACAGACAATTTTAATTCAATTATTTCTTACTTATACTATTTCTTCTTATTTGTAAAATGACATATATTGCATTTCTGTTGGGATCTGTCTTCATCAAGTCCTTTTCTCCAATTATTGTATCACCAATTGGATAATTTAAACTAGAAATAGGTATTATTTTTCGTATATTAAGTTACTAAATGTATTGGGATAAATTAAAATACATTATATTGAGCATGACCACTATTCTCCATTCTTAAACTTTTGTTCAAAGTCGTTGTCATCATTCTTCTCGATCTCTTGGGGCTCATTGTCAACGTTGACATTGTGCAACAGGTAGACTTTTTGCTAAAGTTTTTGTGTTATGCAACTTTCTCTTGTTTTTATATACTTCAACCACTGTATTCAAATTATTTACATGAAGTTTTGCTTGGAGTACTATTATTTTTTCCAAAAAAAATGAAGGAACAATGTTTCGCTCAAGCGGTAAGGCATTCCTCCCAAAACGAACACTGCTTAGGGCAAGTATTCGTGTACCCGCCAGTCTGGAATTTTCGGACAGTTTTCCCAAAAATGTCTGCTGGATTTCGGTGATTTTCGGTGCTAGGGGTCGAATTTATATCCGGATTGTGCTGGAGACTCACTAATGCGTCTAATCGATAATTAGTTTAGTAAAGAAAAATTAAAGCTGAACACTGTAGGTCTCGCTGGAGGCTTGTGAAAACTTTTGACGGAAACAATGACTATATCTTCATTCAAGATCTTCAATGGCTCGATCCGAGAGTGTGAAGAGTTTTGATTCGGACTTCGAACTCAAAGGCCTTAGTCTCTGCTTATGAGCATCATCTGCATTGAAGACATATACATATAGGTGTTGTTTATGAAAATACGTTGGCACCTACATTGGAACACAGATATGGTGACGAAAACAATTAAGTTAAAAACAATTTATATTTTTGCAAAAACAGTGATAGATCTATTCAGAGGAATATCACACCATTAAAAGTGTGCCCATCAAATTAACCACGAAAAATATAACTAAATAAAAAATAGATTCATACGTTATTTTTATAATAATATATTCATTTTTTTTTTATCAAATATTACATTAGATGTTTACAGTGAATCAAAACAATTTATTTTAATTATTTAATAATTACACCAAGACAATACATAATAAAACGCATTTACATAACAAAACGAATACATACTTTTTAATGGAACTCAGCTTCAACTGATATGGATACAGATAGCCGTCTGCCGTCATTTGAGGGGAGTGCGAAATTTTTATTCATACTTTGTAATCGGATTACAAGAAACATTCCCCGGATGCTTTTCAATGGATTTCAGAATAAAATATCATTGAGGCGATTTAAATATTAATAATTTTTGATATTTGTAAGTCAATTCTTATCATTATTTTAAATAAAACGTTAATCCTTGTTACAAGGGCCAGAATAAATACAAGATTATGGTATTAAACCAAAAAAAAATTTCTGACAATTTTAAAACTTTTTCCGAAAAACTCAAATTACTTCCACTCGAATCGAATGTCGCGGATACAATTACTACATTTACGAGTAAAATTTAATATCCGCTGAACAGTTAATTTTCGTCACCGCCGTCAAATAAATTCTCTAACGGACGCAAAACAAAAACACCCAACGGAAGCGACCCGACGCTGCGACTGACTGCGCAGAAGACCATCCGAGGGAGATATATAGGGTCGAGCTCGCTCAAATCAAAAGTCCAAGCCCTGAAAAGTTAAATTAATTTCAGGTCAGCGCTGGTAGCCGTTATCTCCTCCCTCGACGAGAGGGCGGCAAAAGAGCACCAAAGGCAGCGAGCTCGAAGATAAAACTCCCGCGGAGAGGGGGGGGGGGGGAGCGCGATCAAAAAGCAAGTGTGCGTTGCCGACAAAGATAGTAAAAGGGGAAGGGAGCAGAAGTAGAAGTTCGTTTAAAACAACACGCAATTGGTTTAGCATATCAAGCGCAGCTTGGGTCGCGAAATTTTGCTGATACCGCGGAATGAAAGCCACTAGCGAGCGACTCGAACGCCGAGCAATCGCTTTGCTGTGTAAGAGTATGTGCATATATCGATTTTTTTTTCCTTTTTTGCTCTAGCGACCCTCACATTTTCACTCCGACTATATTTCTTGCGGACTTCTGCTTTCTTTCCCCGGGTGTTTCTGTTTATTCCTTCGACGCTTGGAATTCTTAATCTTTGAGTGTCGCATAAATATTCAGACTGAACATTTCGGTTCCAGTGTTATTAAGCTTACATTCTATAAAATAAAATATAGAAATATGCGAGTTCATAATGACGTATTTTTTGGGAAAAGTATGCAATCAAATTGGTTGCATAAATATTAAGCTTTCAACCGGAAAATGTATTATCAAATTCGATAGCTATTAATAAAATATGTTATTAAATTTGGTTGATCATATTGAAATATTTTATTAAAAAAATATCAACATCATTAACGACAGTTTCTAATTTGATAATACCGTTTATTACAGAAATTATATTCATCTAATTAATTCAATTGCATTTTTTCTCAGTGTACGATGTAACTTTGAAAGCGTGAATTATCGCGTGCGTCAAAAATAGACAATTGTATTTCAAGGAATCACTTACGCCGTCATTATAGAAAATTGCATAAGAAGCTCCGTAGAAAATTACGTCTGACTGAACGCATTACTGTTCTACTTACAGAAGAAGATAGAAGCAAAACAGCGTTCTTGCGCATAAAACAAATTGTTGGCACTTTTCTGTGCACAATAATAAAGAAAAAATTAATAACATCCTCATAGTTCAGACAATAGCACAATTTACTTTAATAATAATCGTCACAGACATTTTTTTCTTCCTCTAATTTGTATATATTACAGCAGTATTTATACTTATTCAACACACGCGAACCGCTAACCAAACAGCACTGAATTTAATTCGAGTCCTCGAGACTGTTTCCCGCCGGCAACAGACGACCGAGGCAGCTCCTCTAGGTGTACCGTCTCATAGATACGTGTACGTACGGTCTTGACCGCGCTTAGATCAAATACAGGACAAGCTTTGCCGACGCTTATATCAGCAGATCCAGCGCGCCGGCCCGAAGTGCTCAGCCGTGTGAGTTAGATCGCAAATAAGCAATACCTGTGGATCGCTGCCCAGCGGAAAGGAAAGGCTCTCTCTCTCTTGAATATGCTGCGGTCAGTGAGCTATAAGCTTTCTCCCTCCTCCGATTCGCAGATATAACTCACTATGAAGGCGCCTGACTTACGGGACGCTGAAACACGGAAGGGAGATTTACTAGATCCCGTGGCTCCAGAGTGGCTCTCTGTATATAGGAGGGCATGTAGCGCTCTGCTGCCGCCCGCCGCTGGAAAAACATTATCGTGACTTAAGTACGCGACTTGATTAATGGATCTGTTTGGGAGCTTATTTAATTTGCTCGATAAAAAATTCACTCTGTTTCTATCTCCCTCCCTTCTCTCTCGCGCTCTTTCTCTTTCCCTCTCTTTCTTTCATTTTTCGCGGAAATTTTATTAAACTTCAAAAGCTGCGTATATGCGCGACGTTTAAAATCCTGATGATTTAGTGAGCAGAACCTTTTCACGCAAGTACCATTTTTGCTAATTAGCTCTAGTTAATTAACGACTGTTTTAAATTCATCCGAGGTATGTAACTAAAATGCATAAGCTGATTAGTTACAAGTATCGTGCCATTTATAATTCACGTTCCTGGTCAAATATGCCAACTTAGATGTGAACTAACTGAGTTACGAAACTGGAATGACTTAAATTGAATTATATTTTACTATAAAAGAGCTTCTTTAATGTTCTTTATTTCAAATAACCTTTGCCACTAGAATTAAGCATAATAAAATTCTTTCTTCGAATATGTGAATATATTTATCTTTGAGCTACTTTTTAAATTTAATTTTTTTTTTTATTTTGACGTATACGTATATAAATCTTGCTAAAAAAATATTTGTCAATCATGAAAACAATTTTTTGCTTTTCCGTTCCTTCACTTTTTTCCCATTTTTTCCGTCTTTCCACGCTACTTTTTCTTCGATTTCATAATAATAAACCGCACTAAGCATTAAAAACTGTACGCTGCGTGGAGTACACGTGGCAGCTCCTCTTTTTCTGCCTTCCTCTTTCTCTCTTTCTCACTTTCACTTTTTCAGTCATCCTCTTTTTTCATTTTTCCCATCGCGTACGCTGACAAAATAAATGTTCTTCGCTGAAAAATTTGAATTTTCGTCACAAACCGAGACTTTTAAAAAGGAAAAAGGCAGCAGAAACATCGGGAAAAGGGAGACGGAGTCAAATTCCGGAAATAATATACATTTCGTGCCTCGTGCACATGGATGTTTCGAATAGTCGTTTTTTCTTCCCTCCATCCTCGCTCCTGCTCTTTTCGGCTGTGTGTGCCTTTTCACCTTCCTTCGCGCGGAGAATCTTCTGGAAAAAGCTAACCCAGTTTCCGTTGCGCGCCGAAAGTCGCAGCTGTTTCCCCGAAAGTAGCGAGTCAAAAAGGGAGGCGCACTCGGTCAGGACAATAAATGCGATTTACCGCGAACGGCTCTCGTATCAGTTATTTCAAGCATACAAGCGGCGGGGTGAAAAAAGGGAAGAAAGAAGGCATACATCGCGGCTAAAAATGAAACCGGTTCCAGCCTTATATTTCCTGATTTGGCCGCTTGCGCGAGATGCACCGGGCCGTGCTCTTTTACTTTATACGTGCGCTCATCCGAACAAATGAAATTTCATGCTTGTGCATTAGCATGAATTAAAACTAACATAATGCCACAAAGGACAAATTACGTCCTCTCTCTCTCTCTCTCTCTCTCTCTTTCTCTCTCTGACTTTCTCTCTTTCGGTCGTTCCGTGGCTCCCTTATTCTCTCTATCCGCTTTTCGCTCGCGCTTTCTCGCCCCTCCCCTCCTCTCTCTCTCTTTCTCTCTCTCTCTCTCTCTCTGTCTTTCTCTCTCTCTGCGTGTTTCCGTCCTTTCCGAGTCTAGCTGGCCCACTTTTGTCCACAACTCATCACGTATACATACTTTTCCACCTCCCTTTTTCATGGCAACGCCAGAGCGACTCCTGCCTACGTTACTCATTTCCTACCTTAATTCAAGCTATTACTTTCTTGCTGTTCTGGACCCTTTTCGCGCATTCTATTTTCCACCTTCCTCTTGTTATTTCCTTTTTTTCTATACATGAATATTATCACGTGCTCTCTTTTAAGTCCTTTGCTCTGCATGACTTCGTTTCTTGCCAGTTTTTTATTTACCCTGACTCTTAACAAGGTTTGTTTTTTAAAGTTCCTTAATTTTCTTTCATCAATTATTCATCAGAAATTTTTTTTATTATATTATAAAGTATTTATGTTTAAAAATTCTTGCACTTTTACAGAACATAATATTTTTGTACATTACAAAAAAAATGAATTCACCTTTCTTTTATTAAAAGATATGCGTTATGCAAGCTGCACAATATACCTATACGAATTCAAAAGGTCAGTAAATAAATGAAATTAATAAAATAAGATACAATAATAAATGAAAACATTATTGTCTGCGGCAATAGCTGTGCTTTTTGACAAATGATAATGAGTTACATTCTGACTCTTTTCTGAAAATAGAATGTGCATTGCACTATCATTAATGAAATACATTATCAAGTTCTAAAATAGAAAAAAGAGCAAGTAACAAACTACCTAACAAATTTACGTGCACAACTTCGACGTTTCACCATTTCCAAACTTTACGAGATTGAGTACTTCTACCTCGTAGCTTTTCCCAGCGGCATACTTAATTCACGATAGCTCCTCTACCTTCTCTCTCTTTCTCTCTCACTCGCGGCTTCTCTATATCCCTCTCCCTTTCTTTTTCACGCTTATCAGTTTCTGCTCTTCCTGAACGCACGCAAAAGTAATGACGAAGTTCAGCCTCGAAACCTCGATCCCCTGATGACGAGTATATCATAATAGAGGAAATGCATGACTGAGATTTCGAGCGAATAAATATACGAATGATGTAACGTATATAAACTTGCTTAACTATAGTATAACGATTGAAAGAGTATGAGAAACAAAGTTAAAGCAATTTTTACATAATTTTCGTATATTATTGAGTATTTAAATCAAATTTAATAAGAAAAAAGCGTTCTTTTTGTATAGCCATTTATTATTTCACTCCAGTAACAATAAGAAAAAAAAGTAACAAGAACCATAATATAAACACAATCTTACAAGCAATAATCAAAACCTTCACTTTGACTGTCAAACTAACAAGTTTATTCTCTTTCCGGAGTCTAAATTCAATGATCGTCAACTCGAGTGCATAAATTACGCCTCGCATCCTCGTGCGAAGGCAGTACGGAATTTTTGCACTGTGACGCAATTTTCCGGGCGGCAGAATCCGAGAAAAAGAGAGTATCGACGCCCGGGTCATACATACATGCGCGCTCGTACATATGCGGTGAATCCGATGGTTTTATTGTGCAGCTCTCGCTCCGCTACAGGGGCCATGAAGTTGGGGCTCGGCGTCGCGCGGCACCGCTATCGCGGATGATGGTCGAGCGATTTATCGCCAGGGCGCACACTCGGCGACTTGCGCGCGTGCGCGCGCATATTGTGTACACGGGAGCTTTCGCGCAGCTTTAAAATTACACCCGGGCTGCCAGAAAATTTCGTCGACCGCTCGCCGCGCGGCGGTTTTCAGCCGCGCTTGCATTTGCTGCCGGAGCCGCGCGACGCGGTGAATAACCGCCGCGCGATTCTATTCTCGCGATAAGTGGACGTTTCTCGATATTATATACGAGCATAAAGTCCGCCGTAATCTTAATGAAAATTTCGTTTCAGTCTCTGCTACTTTCTCTCTCCTTCCACTTGTGCTTGCTTTGCCTTTTTGCACCGTGCATTTAGTGTTTTATCTGCGGACGAGAACGTTTTTGCGGTTACTAGTAATGTTAGCGAATGTTTATGAAATAAAGTCGGCGACGAACCTTATTACCTCCCCCAATTTTCGCGAATTTTCGGTCAGTTTTAAACTTCGTAATTAAAAATTTTACGCTCTGATTTGATTATCCATTATACAAAGACCGTATCTTCCATTTCAGCCGTACCAATCAGCAAATTATTCAGCATCCCCGGAATAAAAACCGCGCGCCGTTGTTTTTTCTCCTAAATAATGATCGATTTATTCGGAACAGTTCGACTGTAAAACTAGGACGGCAAACCGCAAGAAAAACTGGGCTTTCGCGCGGGCGAAGAAAAATGCGCCCGCGTACGGTTTAAGCTCTCTCTCTCTCTCTCCCTACCCAGCCGGTGTAAGGGATGGAAAATCGCGAGCTTGTTGAATGACTCGAAAAATATTCCTTCCACCGGCGCGCGCGGGAGAGGCGCTAAAGCTCACACGTATACACGCAAACGAGCGTCCACAATTCGCTATACACGAAAAGCGGCGCGCGCGCACGGCGGGGGTTATCGCGTGCGCACTATTGCCGCCGCCGCCGCTCGAGCATCGGGAAACGAATCGCCGTAAATCACGCTTGGATACAATAACGCCGCTGAAAACACGAGGAAGCGTTTCCCTGCACCTTTTTGTCTTCTCGTTTTCTCTCTCTCTCTCTCTCTCTCTCTCTTTCTCTCTCGCTCTCGCTCTCGCTCTTTCTGTCACTCCCTTTTTTGGTGTGCGCACTGAGCATGCATTTGTCTCCGATTTTCCGAATGCACTATGGACTCCTCTCGCTTCTTCTCTACCCCTTTTCACCGACTTTTTTTCGTCCGCGTTTATGCTCAATGATTTACGATCGATTGCGCAAATGGTTTGTTTTCATTTTACTGCTATCAATCACGGCCTTTATCAAATACTAAAATGTTTAATGATTCATTAAACTTTCTGACTGATATTTTCTCGCGATATATTATCTGCTTGATAATGAGATAATTATGCACTGATGTAATGCTTAAAACAATATATTATTCAATATAATATACTTTCAATGTTTCTTTCATCGCTTCACTGAAAGTCTCGTGCGGACAGACACTTATAAATTCTATCTCGCAATTACCGAAATAATCTTTTGCTCAGATTTTTCTTTCAATTTCTGAACCCCTCTTGTCATCGCAACGCAACACTTGCTCCTGCACCTACTATCTATGCATGGGAATAAAGACGAACGCAGGAAAAGCGTCGTCGCGCGAATTGTAATACGAAAAATGGAGTGTCTCCGTATTTTCGCGCCCTCGCGAGTTTTTGTCTTTTCTCGCCGCGCAGAAACGAATGGAGACAGGATAAACCGCTCCCGACGGCGCTTCTGTGCGCGAAGAAAAAACGAGAGACGGCGATAGAAAGCTCGCGCAGAAGCCAGAGGCACACGGAGAAAGAGAGGGAAAGATCTCCACCTCGTTAACACGTTTTACCGGGCTTACTCGTGGATTTAATTTAAACTCGATTCTTTTTAATGAAGGGCGCGACCGCAGCATGTATAATTACAGCGCGCTCGCTTGCGCAGAATAGCAGTGGCGGTGTATTACGTGCTGATACAGTGCGAGTGCGTAGCTACGCACCAGGTCTTTGAACGCTCGCTGGGAGCGAAGGTGCACAGACCGCAAAGAAAAAGAGAAAAGTTTTTCGCGGTAAAATTTTCATTCCAGAAAACGGCTTGCGCCCGGGAATTTATTCCTTTTCATTTTGAGCCATTATTTGTCCTTTTCTAGTATTGCACGAGTACACTTAATATAATAAATATTTTGTAATTACAATGCGCTTATTTTTAAAGCCTTTTGGCCGAGTAGTTTTGAAAAAGTTTTGAGAAATTATTCAAATTACTAGTAGCTCAGCGGGGTAATGAAAAAGTCATGCACAAAACTTGAGAAGTAGGTAAGCAAAAGAGCCGAGAGCAGAAGGATGAAAGGCGAAATAGCGACGGCGAATGATTTACTTATAATGAGAAAGAAACTGGAACTAACTGAAAATATAGCTAACGCTCGTAAATGAAAGTGGTTATGTGCACAAGTCTAAGATTCAAAGAGAAGACCTAATTATTCTTAGTATTTCGAAGTTGATTAAATGTTCAGATATGTTTCAAAAGGTTCAAATCACTGACGAAAATTAAAATGTTTTTTGAAGTAGGCAAATTAACCGAAAAAGAAAAGCTACTTGCGTAGTAAATAATTGCAGCATATTAAAAAAGTAAAAAAGTTTTTTAATAAACGTTAAAATTTATTATTTACATTAATTTATTTAAGATTCATGGTAATTATTTAAATTATTAAATAATATGGTAATTATTTGAATTATTTAAAAAGTTTATTATTCTCAACACACAGTTTCTATTCACAAAGTATCTATTTGCAAAGATTATTTACGTGAATACAACCTGTCAGAAAACTACCGGTGTAATTTCGATGAGTAATTAAAATTAATTAAAAATTTTTTTAATTTCAAGTAACTCATTAAAAAATGTATGTAGAAGTTATTATTTTACCCTACTGAATTAATTCTTTCGCACGATTCAACAAATTGTTGAAAAATCAATTACCGCTAATTCCATTCCACGCCTTTTCCACTACTGAATAATCTCCTCAAGTACATTTTGATCGTTTACATTTCATTTGCATGAGTGAACATTAAGTGTTAACTTCTTCTACAATCTCATTCAATTCAGTCATAATCACAGCCCCCGTCACTTGGCATGATTTGAGCAGACGTCAGCATGAGAATCGTGACGATTTTTCGCGCAAATAATAACGCTCGGCAGTCCGGGAATAACGAAGCAGACGTAATGAAATTTAATTTGCGTCGCTCGCTCAGCCCCGAGGAGCGCACGAAGCTCATTTATGAAGACGTAAAGACGAGCACACGCGAGCGAAAAAGGCCTTATTACGCAGATATACAGTTAGGAAGCGAGCGGCAAAGCTTTCCCACTCGGCGTTCTTTTAAGGTGAGCTCAAACGAACGTCGAGGTTGGATTGACGGCTGAGGCTGCCGGAAAAGGAGAGGAGGAGACAATGACGGGGTAGCGAGAGAGGAAAGGCGAGGAGGGAAAAGTACGACGCGTCGGCGAGTAACGATTACGAGGAGCAATAATTTAAAATCGCCGTGTAAAGTTTATACGAGGGACTTTGTATAAGTGGGGCTGCAGGAACACACGGAGAGAGAAAGTTCGCGCGCTGTCGAAGAAAAAATACCGTAAAAAGAGAGTATCAGGAATTTCGGGAGGAATCTCCGGCGAGATTTACGACGGGGTCGTTATTATTTCAAAACTATTTTTAAATTCCGAGGTACTTCCACGGTGATTTGAATGTTTGTAAGGTCACAGTTAAGAAGGAATTCCTTAGAGTATTCTTATTTGCACTATTTAACGCAGTTTAATGCTACCAAGTAACATTAAAACACCGGAGAATGTGCAATTACACGCTAAAGAGCAAACGTTTAAATTTTAAACCGCATAAACTAGTTAATATTTAATTGTCGCACGAGACTGCCTCCATTCAAACATTTTCGTATTTGTTTTACCAAGTCGCAATAAAAAGCTCATAAAAAAGCAAGGATCGGAAATATTACATGCGAACAGCATACTTGAAGGGTAACATTATGAAATTCCAAGGCATTCGACAAGCCCTCTTTCTCTTCCTTTCTCTTTATTCCACTGCCTCATAAGCTCCCACATAAATCCCATCGTATCACCGCACGAACGTCGACCTCGGCTCTCTCTCTCTCTCCCTCTCCAATTAAAATCGTCAATTCGGTTTATTAGACAAGTTCCGGCAGGGCCGTATATCAGTCTCCGATTACAAACGTCGAATTCTGCGCTCCTTTCCAGAAAGGAGCTCCCGACGCCTCCCCGCGCGGCGTTGCCGAAGGACAGGAGCGCGGCATTTTATTATGAGTTCATAAATATTCGGACTGCCGTTCGAGTCGGGCTCGGAATCGCGGACATACGTGGAGAGGAGAACAGACGGCTGGAAGTTAAGCTCCGAGTCGCTTTAGGAGGGGAGGCACTTGTCTTCGCGCGGTGCGCAAAGTGAAATTCTTGCGAAGTTTAATTTAATTAGACACGAGCTTGCTCTCGCGTGGATGAGAGGCGGAGAAGGGGGAGGAGGGGTCCCCGCAGAGACGATTAATCGTGCCGCGACCGATACGCCGCCGTCGACGACGAAGGCAGAGCCGCTGTTTGCGTTATGCGCCATAACGTTCCGCTGACTTTATATACATGTATATAGGAATTCTTCATCGGGAACTTATATACGTGCGGAGGGAGAGAGAGAGAGAGAGAGAGAGAGAGAGAGAGAGAGAGAGAGAGGAGACGTTATGAATTTACTTTCGCTCAAGTTCCCACTTTGGCCTCCGACGCTGCAAGCTGCACTCTGTCCTTTGTGTTAGTCGCGCGCTGCCGATGATGCGAACGTAACCCAAGATATATTATACAGAGTACACACTCGCTCTCTCTCTCTTCATCCCTCTCTGCCTCTCTGTTTATCCCGGGCACGGTGCCGGCGTTAAATCTCGACGTGGATGTAATTTTCATCAACAAATATTGTGTATTTTAGAAATACTGCCGAGGATACTTTTTTTAAGCTTTAGACTATATATTTTCAGCCTTTCGTTAAGCTGTGTCTTTTAAATGATAGCTTTTTTTCTTGCGTTAATCAGCTGTAGAAAATTAGTGATTAAAAAATAGATTGCCGAACGATAGTTGAGACGAGCTAAGGCTTTTTGTATCAAAATCGAGTTTTTTTCATCATTTGTCGAATCAGTTTTTGCTTACTTTTCGCAAAGTACTTATTCAGTTAATAATTATAATTCGCAATTTCATAAAATTTGTTTGAAAAAATTTCAGAAAATTGGGAGTTAAATACACCAAATGGAACTAATACCTCTATCCGATGCATTAACATTGATTTAATCCAATAAGCTACTTTTCCAATTACAAACAATATTCGAGTTATGAAGCTTACGTAAATCTAAGCATATAACACTTAAGGCAGCATCGAGCGCCCCCTTATCTTGGTAAGCGAAAGCGGCTTAATCGAGCACCAAGTAAGATATTTAGCGGAAAGACAAAGTCGCAAAACGTCGAAGATTAAGCAAAAGAGAGAGAGAGAGAGTGGAGCAGTGAATAAGGAATAAGATAATGGCTTAAAAATGATGATAATACGAGGCTCTTGGAAGTAATGTTACGTCTCAAGCAGAAGGAAATAAGACGGTAAGCTCGAGGAAAAGTTGCAAATCGACTCCCATTCTTTTGTAAAAATCAATTTTCAAAGTACCTTTTGAGTACAGCAATATACCGTGTTACGCTCGGCCACAACTTATCGAGTGGATATTACGGAGTCTTTAAGGTGCACTTTTTGACACTTAAAAGGGCAATAGATACCGGAGGGGGGAGGAGACAGACAGAGGTAGTGCGCGATAGCAGGAATAGCTCATATAAGATAGAACTTAAGCGAAACGAGCGAGGTAGAACGAACAGGTCTCTTAGGACCCCTAATCGAAGAGCTCCATCTCCCTGCCCCCAGTCTCCCCCATCCAGCTCATTCCTTGTCTGCCAATAATAACGCTGAGGAAATGTATGGCTTAATCGTATCGACGGAAACGTCGAAAATATTCCCCAAGCTTTCCTCTCTCTCTCTCTCTCTCTCTCTCTCTCTCTCTCTCTCTCTCTCTCTCTCTCTCTCTCTCTCTCTCTCTCTC
>JAWWEM010013233.1:0-23983 GCA_035582935.1 Ormyrus thymus | reverse complement strand
AAGTTTGCAGCTTGGAGCAGTCGACCGAATGAAATAATTTGGGGACCCTAGACGCAATTTTTCCAGCGGCATCACTGATAAAAATATAAAGTTTCGTATATATAGATATAATTCTGTATATCCTTTTTCTAAAAAAAAAAAGTTTTGTCCCTAACCTTACTTCTTATCCTTTCCACATTCCACCGGTCGGTATCTTTATGTCAGTTACGTATATCCTAATCCTAAGTGTGATATAAATTTTTATGAAATTCTATTTTGTATACGATAAAATATAAAAATAGGTAAATTTGATAGAAAAAAGCAAATAAATGTATTGTATTATTTTTTTTTTCACAAAGAAATAGCTTGAAAATGGATAAATGACTGTAAGAAATCAAATAAATAAAAAATGGTAGGTTATTATTTGATTATTTAATTTTATTTAATTATTTCACTGTCTAATAAAGTCAGATTCAAATCTTGGCTACAACTTTTTAAGTAATATTTCATTTCTTTAAATAAATTAATATTGTATTAATAATATGACTGCAACATTTTTATCTGTTCATTCTTTTTACTTTATTATTCATCTCTTATCATCTCTTACTATTTTTTTTAAATTAATGTCATAGCGGTAAAAAAATTTAAATTATTATCAGGCTGGTGATCGAATCCTTTTACCAGATGAAATATCAAGAAAAAATATATCACAGGAGGAGGAGATAGTAAAAAATACTAATAAACATTTTGAAAGGTAATGACATATTAAAAATAATGAGATATTAAAAGTTATGAAAATCTTAAATTGACTGAGAATTTATAAATTAACAGTGAAAGTACAAATGTTGAGAGTTTTGGTCAAGATAACATTATTCTTTTTATTTATGAATCCGCATCAGATAATTTTACATATTTTTACGAAGAAGCAGCTATCAGTAATCAACTGCCAGGTGAAAGGTATCTTTTTTAATTTTAATCAGTAATATAAAATTTAATTATGTCACTCTTACTTTTAAAAGTTTTAAAATGTGCGTATACAAATTTAATAATAATTTTTTTATTTAAAAAATAATTAAAATATTAAATTTTTCAAATTTTAATTTAAAATTTGATTTATATAAATAGTTATACTCCATCGACTGCAGAACAGTATCTTAGCCATAATCTTTGCACCACTTCATTACAAAATTTATGTGCACCTGCACATATATTAGATCACCAATATGCTACTGCTAATGGTAATTTGAATCTACAAATTCCAAATAACAAAAAAACTGCAATTAATAATGAAAATAATATCATTCATAATAATAAGGAAAGTATTGTCAATAACTTTAGTTCAAATAATCTGATGAGGTAAGCGTTTATCTTTTCATTGTAAATAATTGATCATTAATGTTCTTGTTTTAGCAAATATTAATATGAATATTTATTATTTTATAAAACATATTAAACTATAAAATTTGAAATATATTTGTATTATGTAATTTATAATTATTTCAGTGAACAAAAGGAAATCATAGAACTTAAGAAACAGTTACATCTAAAATCTATAGAGCAACAAAATCTTCAAAAACAGTTAAAACGCCTCCAAGTAAATACAAAAGCAGTAATTAATAAAAAGGTTCATGATGCACTGAAATCTGTATTTTCTCCTAGTCAAATAGATAAGCTTATGAATCCACATAAAAATAAAATTAAATGGACTGTTTCTGATATCATTTCTGCAATATCTTTGCATAATGTAAGTTTAGAAGCTTATCGTCATTTAAGAGATAATAATTATCCATTACCTGGATTATCAACAATCCAAAAATGGACAGCCCGTTTCAATGTAAATGAAGGTTTGTTAAGTGATGTTTTAACTTTTATGAAGCATAAAGCAAAGTCTTTGGATAATCATCAAAAAATCGTAGTTTTAAATTTTGGAGAAGCAACTGTGTCAAACAAAAACTGCCAATTTTGTATCATTAGAAGTTTATTTTACAAATGGATGCAGCCAATTTATTATAGTTTCAATAAGTCCTTATCAGGTGATATTATTAAATTCATTATACTAAAACTGTATGATGCTGGATATATTGTTGTAGCATTAACATGTAACTTTCAATCATATAATGTCCGTGTTTGGAAAGACTTAAATTTAGGAATTAATTGTTCAGAACAATGTTATTTTATTCATCCAATTAACGACAGTTTGAAAATTTTTGTGTTTCCTGATGAAGCGTATTTACTTGTGCTCCTTAGAAATCATTTTTTAAACTATGGTTTTATTCTAAATGGAAAAAGTATAAATAAACTCTGTATAGAAGAAATTATTAATATTGATAAACAATTGGAAGGAAAAGAGTTTCATAAAATAACGTCTGAATTTCTTGAAGATTCTGAATCCATGTATGAAAATGTATTGTTAGTTAAAAAACTATTTTCAAAACTGACAGCACGAGAAATTTTCAGTTATGGACAAGAAGGTTTTATTCTTTATGAAGATTGGAAAGAAACATCTGAATTTTTTGAATTAGTAAGTGAGTGGATTGATTTATATAGTAGTAGTGTAAATGAAGGTTGTATAAAAGGAAAAGAACCTTATGGATTATGTTTAGATGATCAAAATAATATATTATTCAATATAGAACAATTAATTCTCAACATTGATATTCAAAACAGAGAATCATCATTTCTTCAAGATCAAATCATTCTCAGGTGTGTTTCTCTACAACAGTTACTTATATATTTACAAGAAACATTTAGTACGGAAGACTTTTGTACAAAATACATTTTTACAAATAGATTTAGTAGTGAATTAATAAATAGTTATAGTGTGTATTTTAGTAACGAAGATGTTACTAATAACAAATCAGCAATTTTGAAATTCCAAAATAAAATGCGAAATTGTATATTAGGAAAATATTCATGTGATTCTGCTTTTGATGACGTACTCAAAATTTCTGAACCATGCTTAATAGACTTCAATGAAAAAAGAGATGCTAATTCACGTGATGCTAGAAAACCAAAGAATTACAAGTTAAAAACCTAAATAAAAGAGTTAAACTCTGTTGTGCAACAAATGAAAACTATATAAATCCCAAAGTGCCAAATCCTTTTTATTTTATATATACTTTTGTTTAATTAATTATAAATATGCAGATAATTGTATATCTTTCAAAAAACTAATTAATTTATTGAATAAAGAGTTGTAAATACCAATAAATATTCTTACATATAAGAACTTAAATCATTTAAATATTTTTAAAGACTTAAAACTGGTTAAAAGCTGGTTAAATTTTATATGTGCCAAATGTGTTATAAAGTTAATCAAACTGTTCTTGTGTTAAATTGTGTAAATATTTCGTATTTTATTAGAAAAATTCCAAAACTTCTCGTAAATTAATTTTATTTGATTTAAATTTTATTATATCTATTTAATTTTTTTTTTAATAAATAAATTAATTAAAAAGTTAAATACTAAATTGAATTTGTTACATCAAATTGTTTGACATAATTGTTACAACTGTAACAATTTCAAAATGTACAATTAAAAATTATAAATAAAAAGTGAAAAAAATATTCGACAAAATGTAATATGAAAAAAAATGCAATCTTAATTAAATTTAACTAGTTACGAACTAGAAGGAAAATACACTTGTATCGGGCTTTACCGACCAGATGCGAGCGGCACATTATTCAACGTGCAAAATCGTTAATGCGCAAAAACGCTCGCAACAGTCCGTCCGGTATTTTCGTTCCGAGAGGTTCGCATTTTTAGTCATGGATCGTTTGGGCCAGAATTTCGAGCGATTGAAAGAAAATGGTACCGATTGCGAATGGAGTCCAACACTTGTCGGAGAAAATGGAGACGACGGAGAATTTTCAAGTCGGAAAAAGTGTTTGCGTCAGTACGAACCTAGGAAAAAGGTAAATTAAAGCTCCTGGTGAATGTACGTATAATTCTCCTAACTTCTAAAAATAGCATTACATTCTTCACAATTCTTTCACAATCTGCACTTCATTTACTTATCAGTTAAACAAGTTTTCAAAAAATTATGCTTTTCATTACATTTATGATTTTTTATTCGTAATAAAACATATTCCCAATAATAATTCATAATTTTAAATTAAAGTTTTTATTTACTTATTACATTTAGATGTACGTGCTGTTCTTTATTTCGACAACGGTCGTTGCTTGCTTTTGCGTGTTTGTGGTCATACCTCAGTTGATTGATTACTTTACTAGTTCTAATGGTAAGTAAAAAGTGTCATTAAACTTTGAAAAAATGTTCAAAGCAAACTCGGAAATAATCTATTCAATTCGAGAGCGATTAAAACACGGTAAAAAATTAATAAATATGAGTAATCGATTCGAAGGGCATACGTTGCTAATTACTAATAAATTATTTCCGAATTCTTAAATTTTAATAATAAAATATTTGTTAATTTTTCTTTTTTTTTTTATTCAATTTCTGACGCTATTTTCAAGTAAAAAATTAATTTGTATAATAATTCTAATATATACTATAAACTATATTCAATCGAATTTTTTAAAATGAGCGTTTTATAATGCAGTATTAAGCATTGAAAGTAGCGTATTTGCCTCGCAAAAGCAATCAATGATTGATCTGTTGGATTCAGAGAGGCAGCGAAGAAATCAGGAACGACTAGAAATTATGCAAAAATTCGACACATTGCAACAAAACTACAAGTTGCTTCAGAAGGAATATCAGAAGGCTCAAGAAATATATTTAAAGAAACTTCACAATGCAATAGAAAATGGAGAAGATTTAGATTCTAATTCACGAAATATCGAAGATCTGATAAACGACTCGACGAAGCAGAATAAGTTGGAATCGCTCAGTCTTGGCGATGAAATGATGAATACTCGTGAAGACAAAAGTGAAAGGCCTCAAAGTAAAGAAAAACAGCCTAGTGTGACTATGACGTAAATGAGTGTGCTGCAAGTACTTAAAATGAAATAATTTATTTTTACGTTGTAGATATAAAATTGTTTATGACATAAAAAGTCACTGTATTTCAGTATTATAATTTTATTAGAAAAATTAAACTCAATTCTACTTAAGTTTATACATTTTTTATAATATAATAAAGAGAAAGTTGCAGATGATTTACATACTACTATTCGAAATTAAATGCAAAAAATTGTTTAAAAAATTACATCTTTAAAAACTTATTTTTTCTTTTTTATTTTACTACAGTTTCATTGAAAATAATTTTTTTTTTCATAATTAACTACTCTTTATTATACGACCTTTATAATTAATTTTATAAATTTTAACCATTTCATAATTTTAATAATATTAAATTTTTGTATCGGATCAATTTTTTAAATATTATTAAGAGTAAGAAATGATTTTTAACGTTATTTGGTTCTAGAAAAAAGTTTTTGTTGTCAACTTGAAATATTTTCATACTTTAATTGCTTTGAACAATAAAAATAAAAAGTAGATATATTATTTGATGTTTAGAACTGAAAAATTACAAACTATTAAGGCACACAAATTGATTATCAAAAGCAGTTAGACTGAGGAATATAATTTTAAAATTTTATTCTCCTTCCTTTTTTTTTTTATTCTTTCATTTGCTTCTAAATCTGAATACACTAAACTCATTGATGGAAAATAAAGTCAGATTACAAGCGCAATTTCTCTCGTCTGGAGATTAAAAAAAAATTAGATCGTCCTTCAGTGAAATAAAACATAAAAACATTTAGAATTTACTTTAACGAAAAAAGAGTTACAAAATAAAAATATTTATTATATACGTTATTTAGAAAAGTGTATCATTTTTAATTGTGTAAATATATATAAATCTTTATTATAGCTTCAAGAAAATGATTTATTTATGGCTGATTTGAAAACACAATACTCAAGAATTAACGTATTAAAGAGAAGGAAAAAATTTTTTTACTAATAAAGTTTTCAATTTTGGCTTTATTATTCTTTTTTGCTTTAGTTGATTTGAGGAAAGAATTATTAGTCACGCAGACTATTAAATTGGTCTTTTAAAGAAAAGAATGATGCTATTACAATAGAACGGTGCTAATTCCGAGAAATTTCCTGCAAAAAATTCTTGCAAAAACAATAATACAAATTATGTGAAAAAATTATGTAAATTATATGTAAATTTCATTACTTACGTGCCCATAGATCGCGATTTAATAATAAATTTATTAAAACGTTTTAAAAAAAAATATATTATAAGCTTTATTTGCATTGTATAATATTGTTTACGAAATATGTGCACTCGCAAAAATCGACCTTCTGTATGCACGACTTGATAAATAAGAATCCTGTTGTAATATAAATGCAATTTATTTGATACAGACCTTGAATGACATTTAGAACATGTCTTTATAGAGATTGACGTTTATGAGACATTAATAATTTTTTTTATTGCTGTGAACTACAGTAGTTTAAAATGGATAAAAGCAATTTTTGTAAATGGAGATGAGTTTTCAGTTTTTTATATATACAAGTTTAGCTTTAATTTCATTTTATATATAAGTTTTTTATTTTATTTTTAAAAAAGCCAAGATATGATTTCGTACTGATTTTATATGTAAACGAATGATTTGTTAAATCATGATTGAACTTTTCAATGTGTAATTTTTCGTTTACATGATTTTTATTGTTTCTCAAAAACTGTAAAATCTATGTTTTCAGAGTTTATTAAGAAAATAGTAAAATCCTTCAAAAACCTTATATCCTGCATTCAATTGCTATTCAAATAAAAGAACATTATATTCTCTTTCAGTATAACTCGACGAAACTAAAAATAACAGTTTAAAAGAACCAACGCGAAAGTTTTCAGCAAAAATCTGTATTCAATATTAGAAGAGAAACCACCGAAGAGAAGCATTGAGTTACATATTCACATATTCCAGAGACGAAAGACCTTGAACGGGGCCGCACGAGGACAAGAGAGATCCCGAGGAGAAACGAGAGAGAGAGAGAGAGAGAGAGAGAGAGAGAGAGAGAGAAGCACCGGCGAAAAAAGCAGTGCGAAATGCTCATACTTGTTGGCTTACATACAAGCATGCAATTTTATGCCGCGAGTAAACGCAAGTGAAGTGAAGTGACTCAGAGCGCGTGAGAATTGCGTAATCGACCGATGCCGTTGCAGCTTACGTTTTAAACTTTTCATTGATATTCGAGCGGCTACGAATTATTTATTTGTCGTCCAAGATGAGAAAGAAAGAAGAGAAAAAATTTCTTTCATTTTTTAAAAGTAATTATAGTGACCTTTTGCAACGAATCTGTCAATTTTTCATACACCAAATTTTGTAGAATCAAGTGGCATTGATTTGTTATTGATTTATGTTTTAGAGAAAAATCTTTTAGTATATCAATAAACGAATTTCATGCAAATAATTATCTATCCTAATTTAAATCCAGTAGTTGGTCGCCTTTTTTTAGCCACAAAAAGTAAATTTTCAAAGACAAGGGAATGCATATTATGAATCATGAATTATTCGTGCTATAAAAAGATGCTGAATAAATATTAATATTCAATGTACACACACAATAGGTTTAGAAAACTTGTGAAGATAACGTAGTCAATATTTAGTTGATGAAAATATCTAAAAGCCTGAGCACCTTGAATAATAATTATTTAAAATTAAATTTAAAAACGCATAAAATAGTAGAGCAAAATTTAAATAGTATATAAATGAAAAAAGTCATTTGAAACCCTATTATCTATAAAATAAGTTAAAATGAAGCTGTTTGCGCAAATACACTCGTTCCAAAAGAATTTCTACCCCCTTTTACATATCATATCTTCAGCAGATTCGATCGGGTATTTCCCAGACCACACTGAACCTTATCGACACTTTGTTCTAGAAAAGTTGTTCGCTCTCAGAGTCGACGCCATTTCTTCTAGGATAAAAGAAACTTCGTTCCGCCGTATATTATCTGAATAGTCGCGTTCAGACGCGACAGTCGAGTCGGTTAGACGATTGCATATGAACTCTAGGCTGAGGGTTATCGAGTGCCTTCACTCCGTCGATCTCATTTTCTATCAGCTGCCGCGTAATTAAGCCGCCGCATAAATTCCTCAAATTATAGGTGCCTTTATCGAGCAAGTTCACGGGTAGTTTTATTTCCTAAGTGCTAATTTCAGGCGGAACTATAATTTTTCTTGTCGGAGGCTTGAGACATGCCGAAGGCAAGCAGTTCCAAAATAAACATTGAGGAACGCGCGAGCAATATCTGCGAAAAGTAATAAAACGTGTCATCGGCGTGCTATCGCCACACCAAGTGATATCAGAGTGAAGGAAGCTTCGACTTTTAACGGGAGGAAAAATAAACCCGATTAATTGACCAGCAGGAAATGGTTTATGATGACATGCAAAAGGTCGCACGTAGTGGGAACCTTCGCCCCAATTTAACTGCTCCGCCTGACCGAGTCCAGAAACGGCTCTGATCTCATCTCGCGGCGCACGTGAGCCGGGCCCAAATGTTACGCCGGCAATTACCTCGTTGCGCGAATTGCCGATTTGTCAAACCTAAACTGTAAAACACCGCGGCTCATAAGCGGTCCATGACTTTACGTTCCTTGTAGATCTTGTGTGGAAAGATTTACGGGCAAGGCATTGAAAAGCACTGCTCTTGATACCGCTTCTCAGAAATACAATTTACATACCTTTTATACAATTCCAAGATCAAGGAAAATTTTAAATCTTTTTAACTTAAGCATATTTTACTGAAAAATAATTCGTCTAATCTTCATGCTTATTTCTCATTTTGTATTTCTATGGATTTCTTTCCTGTTTACTTGTTAATTTAAAATGTTAAATTTAGAGCCCACTTAAAATTCAAAACTCCTAAGTGGAAAGGAAGAGGAGTTTAATGACTTGGCACTTGAACGTACCTGATGTAATAAAGAATTTTATTGTTAGATTAGGATTTATTATTTTTAAATTGCTGAAACAAAAATAGTCCAAGTTTTTTTAGCGTCTATTCAATTCTGGATTAAGTAAAGCGATCGAATTTTCAAAGGAGCTTTTACGCTTGCTGACACAGTGGTTTTACAATAGTTAAAACTGCTTTTGACGTTCTTCAAGTTAGTTTCAAAATTAAACCGTAAAACATGTTTTAAATTTATATATACTCGGATAAAAATGTTTTCACTTCAAGTTCAACTTGCAAAGAAAATAATGTTAATCTTTCTAACGTATTCACATGGACAAGGTCACGGTCTATTGAATTATTTACGCTTCACGGTCCGTCACCTTCAATTTATTCATGGCAATCGAAAAATGCACCATGCATGTCATGAACCTGTCATTTTTATTTACAACCCTCTGGATATTTAAAAGAAATATTTATAGCGAACAAGCTTTTTTGAAAGTTTCAATTTGTGTTCGTTTGTATTATAAATTTTTTTAATGGATCGATACAAAGTGTAATTTACATAAAGTATAATATAGTTCGTTAAAGGGAACTAATTCTTTTTCAGTATGAATAAAAATTATTTAACTTATAATTTGATGAGCGTATTTGTATAGCTGTGACGTAAACATTGATTAATCGGTGATTAAGAAATATTTGAGAAATTCTTCTTTTCATTTTAATTGCTAACGTTTGCATATTATCTCTGTAATAAACAAAATAATTCATGAAAAGTAAAAAACATTTTATGAAAATTCAACAAGGTATATGATAGAAAACGAAATTTTTATTAAACTGTATTCATTCATTCAATTTTTAATTACGTTAAAAACAAAGATTAAGTTACAAAGAAGAAGTGCTATCTGAAAAGAGAAGAAGCGTCTAGAAAATTTCCATACTGTGAAATACACTAAGAGCACGCGTTTGTTTTCATTTTGTTATCTACTTATTATTTTAGCATTGAAACTACTTTTATCTAAATAATTGACTACATTTCAAAGTCCTACGTCCATAATACATTGATTTAACAAATTATATTCTTTCTTCCTTTAGAGAAGCAAGGAAAAAGCAATATATTCAATGACGCATCTCTTAAAGCGATTGTTATATGTATATACAACTTGTAATTTATTTTTAAAAATTAAACGCGGAAAGTATCTTGTAGACAAGCAGTGCGCTGTGCATTCCAAATTTTTACCGAGAAGTTTTAATTAAAAATTTAGTTTAATAAAATCTATAATACCGCCGTACGTAAAGATAAAGAAATTTATTTCTGAAAACGTGATTTAATTAAAAATAATATATATATAAAAATTGTTTTTTGTAGCTTGGGGAAATCGATATGCGGTTAAAGATTTGTTAAGCTAATAATGGATGATGATTTTTTGTGCCCACACATGTCACCGTCCTTGCTCAAAAGTCTCCGGTTTCACCGGTTCTTTTTCCATTAAATGCCAAGGTATATAAGTGTTTACACCGAGACGCTAACGAATAATAAGTCGCCATACATAACAGCTAGAAAGTCATTTCAGAACTCGGAATTTTCAAAATACTTAAATCAGTAATATTCTTGAGCATTAAAACAACTTGTTAGATTTACTATAAAAAAATTTTGAAGGAAAACAAGCACTATTCGTGATTGTTTTGCTGCTCTGTTTTGTATATTGTCTTTTGGATATCGTAATAATTATCTAGGATTCTATAAGTCGCGAGATTATTTCCTTGTTCCCCTGTCGTGCACAGAAACGTATAAAATTCATAAGAGAAGCCAGTAAGCAGCTCGCTGACTCAACATTCGATTTTGCCAGTCGAGACATAATAAGTTTGACAAACCTGGCGAATTCGTGCCGATTCTGCTGAAGAAAAGCGAGGAGGAAAGAAAAAAGGAGAGCAAAGGCAGCGAAAGAAGAAACCGAGCCGCGCGCTGACGTAACGCTCGCAAAGCCCCCAACACCCCACTCGCGTCGAAACGGCGGATGATACACGTATCAAAGTGCCGGACTTGGAGACCGCCGGTTCAGACAGTCCGACACTTTCGCTCGAGAAGGTAAGTTCCCTTGGTCTCCCGCCAAGATCTCTTTGTTAATCGGTATCTTCTTGCTGAGTATATCGCTGGTATAAATAGTCATAATAAATTCTTCTTTAACGTTTAGCCGAAGGAGGCGATTGTGAGAAAAACTTTTATGCCAAGTAATCGAAATGTCTTTCATTGCAAATTTGACATTTTATCGTTTAAACAACAGTATAAAAGAACAGGCTTTTAAAATCATTTCTTACAATTTTCTTTTGGGCTCGGAATTTAACTTGATTCACAAAGGCATTAATTCATTCTTCTTAGTTGTATATCAATATTAGTTTTATATTTTCAACCATTCCAAACATATATTTTTTATTGCAGACTGTTAGGATGAAGTTGCTAATTTCAACGACGGTAGCCGTCGTGCTACTCGTCTGCGTAAACTCTGCATTCGGCGTTGATCCTCATGAACACAGCAAAGTTGTTTGCTATTGGAATTCAACGTCCTTTGAACGTCAAGGTACGTAATTGAAAAGGGACTTCTCTATTCGATGCCGGATAAACCTTGCATTTTTGTATTTCTACGAGAATATTAACCACCGCGTTCTTAAAAACGTATTATCGAGACCAGAGCAAAACACGTTTACAGTTTATTTTAATACTTGGACTAACTGTTTTCTCGATAAAAATTTTTCTTACAATAATGTAACAAGTTCTTTTAGTATAAAGTGTTAATTTATTCTTTTACATAAGACTAAAGATACAGACCAGTCACTCTTGTAAGAATCAATATTTCATTGCTTTGCGACTATTCATCTTAAAATTTAGACCTTTACGAGCTGAAAAACATGTTTTCCTGGAAGTTAGTATTATCCTTTCCAAAAAACAAATAAATTAACTAAAGAAATTAATTGCCAAGAAACTCTATCCCTTTATTCCAGGGCCTGGAAAATTCCAAGTAGAGGACCTTCGACCAGCTCTGTCGCTCTGCACTCACTTAATCTACGGCTTTGCCGGTATTAACGCTGGAAATTTCGAGGTGATACCTCTGAACCCGAACCTCGATACCGGCGCGGGTTACGGCTTCTACCGCCTCGTTACTCAGCTCAAACGGCAATTCCCTGAGCTCAAAGTTTACCTTAGCATTGGTGGCAACGCCGATCCGTACGAAGAAACTCACAAATACCTCACAGTCGTAAGCTAGTATAAACAATTTTTTTATCAAATCTTTTCAATATTTTTACGATGAAAAACAATGATTTCAACGGAGAACCAACTTTTAATTATAGACTATTTTATATGGAAGCATATTAAATTAAAAAATGTCATTTTTCTTCAATAACTCAGTTGATTATAACAAATGATAACTTTACGTAGTTATTATTAAAGCGTTTACAATTAATCGCAAGCAAAATTTTTTTTTAGCTGTTATTACGAAATTTTTTTATCTATCGGCCAGTTAGCGCGAATCTATCCCGATTGTTTATGTGGATAACTTTAATTTTCCTCTCCGTGTTTACAAGTGAATTCTATATTTTTTAATTATTTTCCGGGCGTAAAAAAGCAATAAATTTAATAAAATGATTATGCAACCAAAAATATCCGAGTATTTTTCACGGTTTTACTACAGTCAGTATTAGCATAAACAACTACTCGTTACGTAACTATAATAGATAATAATTACAGCATCTAAATGTCAAAGATTAGGTTATTTTTATGATTTAAAAATACTTATCGCTTACTTTTTATTCTTTATCTGACGATGCAGAAGCAGTCACTTGGGTCAAATCGAAATAAAGTTTCTTGTTTGTGTTAACGTTAAAGTGATGGTGAAATAAATCTTAGAGTTATCTTATAAAAAAATATCTTAAAAGTACATGATTATCTACATTTAAATTTCGTAGGTTCAGTAAAGATTAAAGAAATGAATGTTTAGATGTAACATAAAACTCTCTAAATAGACGTGATAATCGCGGATTTCTTAATAACATTCATGACTTTCCTACAAACGAGTAATAATAATATCACAAGGCTTAGTTTTATTTCGAGGATCGGCGCAAGAGCATAAAAAAAATGTGTATAAAAATGTCGTTACGCGTCCTGCATTTCAGACCGAAACGTCAGAGGCAAGGAACAAGTTCGTTACCTCGGTGGTCCGCCTGCTGAATGACTACGATTTCGACGGCATCGACCTCGCTTGGCAGTTCCCGCCTACCAAGGTAAAGAAGAACCGCGGTACTTTCGGTTCCATCTGGCATGGAATCAAGAAGACATTCGGCTACGGCAAGTTCAAGGACGAGAAGGAACAGGAGCACCGCGACGGCTTCACCATCTTGGCTCGCGATCTCAAGACTCAACTTCGCTCCAAGAACAAGGCGCTCACCATCAGCGTTCTGCCGCACATCAATGCGAGCGGTATGCTTCATCCAATTCTAGGAGCAATTGTAGAAAAAGGAAATGATAAATTATCCTTGCCTTTCAGTTTATTACGACGCGAGGTTGTTGGTCCCAAATCTAGAGGCCGTTCACGTCCTCGCTTTCGACCAAAGCACTCCGTTCCGCACTCCGAAAATCGCTGACTACCCAGCACCGCTTTACGAAAGCTACGGACGCGTTTCCGATGACAACGTAGACTCTCAAACCAGGTAATGATTAAATAGACATAGATGACATTGCCGATGACATTGCCAGTTAGAAAATTTAACGAGCTTGAACTTGTCGCAGATACTGGCTAGAGAACGGCACACCCGGAGGCAAGATCGTCGTAGGCATACCGACGTTCGCCCGCACCTGGAAGCTGACCTCCGAGAGCGAGGCCGCCGGAGTTCCGCCGGTGACAGCCGACGGGCCCGGAGCCGAGGGTCCGCACACCGGAATTCCCGGCCTGCTCTCCTACGCCGAGGTCTGCTCCAGGCTGACGGAGCACGCCGTCGGCCGTCTGAGGCGGGTCAACGACCCCTCCAAGAAGTACGGCGCCTACGCCTACCAGCCGTACAACGCCAACACCGGCGCCGACGGCATCTGGGTCGGCTTCGAGGACCCCGACACCGCTGGCAACAAAGCCCTCTACGCCAAAGCCAAGGGACTCGGCGGAGTTGCCATCTCCGATCTTTCCCTCGACGACTTCCGCGGCGTCTGCAACGGCGACAAGTTCCCGATCGTTAAGGGAGCCAAGTTCAAGTTGTAAATCGAGTTGTCATCCACGAGAGCAGAGAGGATCTTCGGGGCAGCTATCGACCCGCCCTTTTCTCTTGCATCATTTTTTAAGCTATGACATCTTTTGACTTTCTAACTTCTTAATATAACACTTAATTATTTCTTTTGTAAACAGTCAGTTCTCTGAGCCCAGAGTACACTTATATTGTAAATAAAGAATTATTTGATACAAGTATGTAGTTACATTTTTTCCTTAAGAGGAACCATTTCGCATTACAAAAGAGCGTCGATTAAATGTCTATACATCATACGAATTCATTAGTTCATTAATTATTCTACCAAATTTCTTCAAAAAGTCAATTATTTTACTTAATTTATAAATAAAATTCAAAATAGAAACACTCGAAAATGTAATTATATGTAGTTAGTTTTTTTATTGAAAAGTTAATAACTCTACTTTAGTAGTGGTGGATATTTAATGTACTTGTCCCTGTTTTAGTTTTTATTTGAATAGCTTTATTTGTACGAATGATGTGAATATGAATTTCTATATGTCTAAATTAAAACGATTCGAATAAAAGCTTTAATTTTTTGATCGGGTAGTACAGAAATACGTCGTTTAAATACATCATCAGTTTTACATAATATTTATAATTTCAAGCAGATGCTTTTTTATAATTCAGTATAGACTTTAAGTTTTATTTTAAATCTCATATAATGAGTTTAGCAAATTTCAATTTAATATAGCCGATTTATTTTAAAATAATTATAAGCATACTTGCGGTTCTCCACTTTGTCCATTCCTTATTCTAAAAATTGCAAGTTGCATGTTTGAAAGTAAACAATAACAGAATAAACATAACCTTTTTTGTATTTAACCTTTTGTATTTTCAAACAACATTTTTTAAATTTATTTTTAAGTGAAATAATGTTTGGGTTATCGATAAAAATATACGAAGAATGTCAAAAGTCAGGTTATCAAAATTTCCAGTGGCGCTGTGAAGATCCTCGTAAGCATTGGATATTCTCGAAACATTGCTGCGATATTTTATTTCCAAAGGCATTGGCCAATCCTCCCTTATTAACAGACCAGGTCAGTTTTGAATTGTAATTTATAAATTATAACGGGTTTTAAAATAATGACTTGTTACCTTACTTTTATTTTATTTACAGATTAAACTTTATTGGCATCTATATTCAGCAAAAGGAAATTACGATCTGCATTTCGAAAAGGAATTAAGATTCTTTATTGGATCGTCACTCTTAAAGTAGAATTATTTTTCTAACTTCTTATGACAAAAAATTGATGACTTTTTTTTTGTAACAGAGCCGTCACGAAAAAAAATTTATGTCTACGATACGTTATATTATCAGAACAACTGATCAAGTTTAATAAGTATGACTATGCAAATAGAAAATATTTTCTTGCGAGGACAATAGAGATCATTGGGCACGTATTAAAGAATGATATTTTTTCTTCGAACCTACATTTCGATATTTACGAATTGCCACTGCTTTTTTAAATAACGAATAATTTAGAATTTTTCTTCTCATTTTTAGCTCTCAATCAGCCTTAGAGATAGTTTGTATTGAAGGTTTAAAATTAACAAGAGCTGAAGGATATAAAATATTATCGTCTCTTACAAAGTCCTGCAAATCTGTGAAATATCTTTATTTATGGCGAGCTTTTAAGAGGAACGAATATGCATTACCTAAGGCAAATGAAGCTCACCAAAATAACCCATGTTTAGACAATTTTATTTATCAGCATCATTGGCTCAATGCCATCTTATATTTAAGGTTTATAGAAACCGTGGGAGTTAATTATGCATACATAGCTTCCGAATCTGGACATGCTATTTTGTTTTTAGCCAGGTATTATATATTAATATGTCATTTTTAAATACCTTTTTTAGTTTCTATATAGCAAAGCATTATAGTATTTTTTGTACTTAATTTAGACATTTAAAACAACGCTGGAGATGCCTTCAACTTCTTTGTTTAGAAGAGGAGATTCCAGGGACTTTAAATGAAAAAGGCGAAAAAAATTCTGTTACAATACCGGACCATGTTTGGATAGAAGCACGAAAATATTCACCTTTTTTAAAAGTCCAACTAGTTTTGAGTTCGTAATACATAAATAAATTTTATATTTGCATAAGGTAATATTTATCCTAAATTCGGTAGATAAAGAAATTTCTTTTCTATTTGTAAAAAAATTAAACTGCAATACATAATAATTAGGATTTGTAAAGTTAAAAAATCTTATTCTCGTATTTTCAATACTAAAATTTCAATACACTACCATTGTATATTTAGTTGGAGTACCGCAGTATGATCGGCACAAGAAATTTCTCTCGGCAAACATTCCTGTAGAAGGTTTTGTTTTGTCGACAGACGTGAAATTATTATTTCAAAAGCCTTGCACGATAGACTGCACGTTGAAAACTATATATCTTTGGTACCACACATACTTAAGTAAGTCAAAGTTTTTTATCAGAACAAAACTAAATTTTCAAGTACTTGATTATAATAATTAAAATTAAATTTTACAGCAAGTATGCATCTTAATTTATACCACCACCGAGAATTTCTCGATAATCATTTGAGAAAAATCTTAGCTTGTTTACCGAAATTAAAATTTTTCGAATTTCTCGGTCAAGTGCGAGATTTAGTCACGATTTCTACCATATGTTGTCAAATAAAAATCGGGACTTGCAGTAAGTATTCTACGTGAAGCTCAATATTTTAAAACAGTTTCTTCAATTTCAATTTATTTTTTATCTTGCAGTTCCTAATACAGTTCATTTACAAATTCAAAAGCCGCTGAACATGACTACTAGATTCGACGATTGGTTGGATAAAGCACATTGTATTTTATCCGTTTTCGAAAGCGACTTTAAAAAACTTAATGTCAAATTTCTAGTGGAAGGCTATCTTACTTAAGTTTTATACACGGCTTTATAAATTCATATATTTTATATTTACATTGTTTTAAAATGATTATTAAAGAATTATAATGGCAGTTTTGAAATATTTTTGGAACTTTGCATATTTTTATGATGTTAATATCATAAATTAATAGGATCAGACATAATTTTCGTATTACAAACAAACAATAGATATAAATATTTATGAATGTTGCGAAGAATAAATTATCAAGTTTAATGCTCAATTAGTTTTAACGCCTCATAACGAAATTCTGCACTTATACTTTGAGCTACGAAGTAGGAAGTAAACTATTGTTAGATAAAATAAAATAACATAAGTATACTGAAACTATTATAGCTTTTTTCTTTAATAACATGAAGAATGTATTACCGAATTTTTATAACGAAATAAGTATTGCTTTTTTTTAGTTATTTATCGATCTACAAGTTCGGAATTCTGCCACCCAAATATTCGGTAAACGTTTTTTTGGAGGTAGCTGGAAATTTTGAAATGATATGTTTCAGTACTTTCGTAGTCGCCGTCGTATGTATATATGTAATATATAAGATATACATGATGACTTATAGTTGCTCGGTGATATTTAGACAATATATGTATTAAAAAAATTAGCAGTCACACTTGATTTTTGTGGGAATATATAATAATTGCTGACACTTTATTATTTTAAATAGCACAAATTATAACTAATCTAATTCAATCATCAACCTAATCAATTATGTTCTTTATTAACATTAGAAATCTAATGATTCTTTTTCAAAGATATATGTACGTATATGATTTCTTATTACCGAAAACGTTAAAAGTTTGTAGTCAGCAGAACTTGTCAATAGTGTTTACAAATTTTGTACAGTAATAAAATCACAGAATTAAGTAACTTATCCCGACAGCCATGAAAGAAGAACGGCTCAAGAGGTAATAAGATATGCAATTTTTAATTAAATCATACTGCTGCATATACGAGATTAATGCATTTCTGCAATAATTAATTAGCCAAGTGTCTTTAATAAATTATTGGTTAGATTTTGATGTAACAAATCAGCCGAGCGCCTGGAGTTATTTAAAAAATATGCGAACGTATGTGCTGCTGTCATCAACGATAAGTTTCGCAATTTATTTCTTCTTTTTATTTTGTATTTCACCTCGCAATGGCGTTCAGTCCATGGGTCTCACAGGTAAACAGATCAGAAATATTTCAGTGTTTATGCCAGAAACCGCGATGGTCCGTCATTCATCTTATATTTACATCGTGTCATTTTTTCGACAGGACATCAGGCAACTTGCAATGGTAGCGACGAAGCACTTAGTGTGGATGACATACCCAAAATGAAATGTTTTAATTGTACCTGTCAGGTAAATGTATAATTTTATTTTATTCTTGTATATTGGTATTTAAAATTTCATAAGCACAAGCGAATTTTTTTATAGCAGCTTTTAACACGAATTATTAAAGTGTTAAAATTTATTCTTTAGAGCGGGTTGATAGAATGCAAGAAGAAGAAATGCCCGCCTGTTGAAGGCTGTTATTTACTGGAAGAACCAAAAGAGGACCTGTGTTGTCAGAAATGTAAAGGTACTGTAGATATAATATTTTCGACTTGAATGACAATTGCGTGATGATTGAATTGTGTTTTAGGCTGCACCGAAGCTGGCGTTTACCACGAATCGGGAACCGAATGGACAGATCCAAATGCTCCATGCAAGTTATATACGTGCAATGCTGGTGTTACTACAGAATCAGATGTTTACTGTTACGCACCCTGTGATGCGCCAATTCCACCGACACTTGGAAAATGTTGTCCTACTTGCACTGGTATTTCTTCAGACTCCATTAAATCTTCTTTTAATTTCGATACTTGTGATTAGCAAATCTATTAAATTTTGAAAATTTAATCATTTTAAATGCTTCCTATATTTAAGAGAGATAATACTTTTTAAAATGCCTAATAATTAAAAAAAAAGAAAGAATGCTTAGAAACAGGAAAAAGAAAAGGTAGAAATAAATCGTAGGAACTAAATTTTTAGGTTGCAAGGTCAAGGGTAAAATTATAAGGCAAGACACTCAAATAATGCCGAAAGAAGATCCATGCGTGGTGTGCAACTATTCAGCTGGAGTAGCTACTTGTGTCAAAAAAACTTGTCCAGTTCTTAATTGTCCGAAATCGAAGATTGTACATGCATTCGAAGAATGCTGCCCGCAATGTTTAGGTATTTATAAAATATGCGTCGTAAAATACAAATGAATTAAGCTTTCTAAGTAATCGTAGCTCTTTTAGTCATTTTCATTAACTGCTTTTAAAATTCAATAAGTTACTTATATCAGTGCAGAATTAAACAATTAAAACTGAAATACTGCAGTAAAAGCTTTTAAAAGCATAAAAATTTAAACATTTAAATGCACTAACTAAATAGGAAGATCGAATGCACGTTACATTTTGTATACTTAAAAATCATTAACAAGCTTTAATTTAATTTGCCTATTTTAAAACTAATTTAATGTACGGGTAATGCAATTAATTATTTAAATATCTACCAGGATTCAGCACGCACATCAGTCCACCCAACGGTGCTTGCCTATTGGAAACAATGGTTTATCAAACTGGGACACAGTTCACTTTAGACGAATGCACCAATTGCGCATGTAATAATTCAACGTTACATTGCCAAAAGAAAAGCTGCCCTATCTTGCAATGTAAGAAGGAGTATCAAAAAACTTTATCAGGTGAATGCTGCGCGCAGTGCGAAAACAAAATCGAGGTTACGATAAAGGAAGATGACGAAAAACAGGTTGAGAACGAAGTTGAAAAACTTAGATTGCATAATTTTTCTTTTTTGAGCAGTTGCCAGTACAATGGTAAAACATATAAAGTTAGTTTTACAATTCTATTTAAAAATACAATTTGTTAATTAATAATAATGCTATTGATTTATTAAAAATCACAAATATAACATAAGATGAAAAATTGTTTGTCTAAGAGCGGCGAAAGCTGGAATGCGACGGCCTGTGAAACTTGTAGATGTGACGAGGGTAAGATTGAATGTGCAGCTATATTATGCCCAGCAATAAGCTGCCCACCCAATTCGATGGTAACTGTACCCGAGGGACAATGTTGCCCTGTTTGTGTTGAAGGTAAATCCATATAACTCAAAATGTTTTTTCTTTAATTTGAAACAGTTCTTAATCAGTTCTGGCGAGAAACTAACAAAAAACTAGCCAAATTACTATGCCAAGGTACTATGCCGAGCCCCTTGAAACATAATAAATATTTGTCATCAAATTGATAAATAATGATTTTTAAAAGTAAAATATCTTTAAATTACATAATTTAAAAGCACAATTAATCGTAAAAACATAATCTCTATTATTGTTTAGGGCAAGGAGTTTGTACAGTTTTTGGTGGATCGCATTTTCGCACCTTTGATGGAAAATTGTATGCATTTATAGGCTCTTGCAAATATCAGTTAGTTAATGATTGCGATAGTGGAACTTTTAATATTCGCATAAAAAATTCAGTAACAGGAAACGACGTATCCATAAAAAGAGTGTCATTAAAATTTGGTAGCACGAAGGTGGACCTTCAACAAAATAAAAACACTAAAGTTAACGATGAAATTATTGATTTACCGTACAGCTTACCAAATAAAGTGGATATTACTGAAATAGATGAAAATATTGCAATATCTTCAACACTTGGGATCAAAGTACAATGGAATTATATAGGCTTTCTTGAAATAACAGTTCCAAAAAGTTATCGGAGAAAGCTTTGCGGCCTCTGTGGCAATTTTAACTCGATGACCAGTGATGATTTGACTACTCGCGAAGGTATTCTAGTCGACGATCCAGCAATTTTCGCGCAATCTTGGACCTCAGGAGACGAAGTTTGTTTAGAAACCAGGAAGTACGGAATTCGAGGATGTGATCCGAGTAAAGATAAAAGGTAAAGCCGCAAATTTTTATGCAACATTAGTGCACGATTATTATTGTAATTATTTTAATTACATTGGTTTGATTTTAAAATAAAAATTGCTTTTCTGTTACGAAATTTTTAAATTAACTCAACGACGTTTATCATATTTTTGTAGACTATGCAGTTACATGAAAGGATCAGTTTTTGAAAAATGCCTGAAAAAAATTAATGTCACGTCATATTACGAGATATGCCTAAAAGATATGTGTGAATGTTCCCCGGACGATATACAGTGCCATTGTGAGTCTTTCGCTAATTACGTCCATGATTGTCGGAGACTTGGAATTTTGATACCGCGATGGCGCAAAGCAGTCGGATGTTAACTTTTGAAAAGATTTTCCAATTAATTTTATGGAAAGCTGCATATTTTTAAGTTTCTTTATGTAAATATTAGTAATAACTGATTCAACAATGTCTTATTTAGTACTGAAAAGTAAGAAGCAAAATGAATAAAATGCTCAATATTAAAATATATTATTTCAAAAATCACCTTCTTATTTTTGTTTTTTACTTATTTTTTTTTGTTAATTCAATTTAATATTATTTGATTATTTATTTGAAAAATGACTCATTTAAAACGCAAAGATTTCTTATTTTCATTGAAAAGTTCGTTGAAAAATTGTTTTATTATTATAAATTAGATTTACAGCAATAAAGCAGACGGTTCAGTGAGCAAACAATTACTAACTTACTAAAAAGAAATCTAATCATTAATAATGCAATTAAGCTGGCTTCGCCGAGTTTTTATACATAATTGAAAATATTTGAAATTTCACAAAAATATTCTTTGAGCATTAGACTTTTCATTTATGTTGAGAAAATGCAAGGTCAACGATTAAATTTTAGAAAAATCGAGGTTTAAAAAATGTTTATTATAACATGTAACCTTATGTGAAAAGACATTCATTTTGTATTTATTCCATTATAAATAATGTATTTTTATAAAATAGTATACCAAATTGAAGGGTTTTTAATGAAGATTCTAATTCTGTCATCATAAATATAAGTAAACGATCAATTTAAAGAGATATTAGCGGTAAATGTTGTAAACATGCTTCTGCGCATGCGCACTAGCAGACAAACACACAAGCAATAAAAATGGCAATTTTTTTCACGTTTTAACAAATCTAGAATATTTTAAGACTATCTAAAGTAGTTCCCAAGTAATTACTAAAATTGAAATTTTAAACATTGTCAACAACCAAGAAGGTACCCACTGGGATCCCGACTTGATACGGCACCATGTGCGAAGTCACCTTACGTTTAATATATATACTTAGCAGGGCTATTGAATATTTTTACTAGCGCAAAATGAATTCATAAATATTTTTTTGCTTTTAGGAAGCCTGCCCAATGTAGGATACAAGGTCTGCAAGACTACAACACAGTCTACAACACGAGTTTTGTACCCCACTTCAGAACTCTTTTTTACGTATATATTCACGTTTACTAATAAATAACGCAATACGCAGATGTACGGAATATTATATATACGTGAAAGAGAGTTCTGAAGTGCGGTACAAAACTCGTGTTGAATCTCAATCTGACAGATTTTTTATCCGATAATATCCATTTTTCACTTGTATACTTTAAATGCGCAAAATACAAAATTTATTTAAATGAATATATCAGTAACATTTTTCAAATAATTTGATCCGCCAGTTTAAATGGAACAAGATGCGACTGCAGCGCTCAGTGGAGAAAAAGAACAATAAATACTACATATAGCTATATACAACGAATTAGGTATAGATTATAGAAATCGAATGTTAAACTTGTCAACAGTTTTGCTGATGCAGATGCCGCCACTTACCATGTATTGCACCATGTATTAAGATAAAAAAAAATGAGATGAATTAAAGTAGAATCAATTCCATCCTCCAATTAAGTCCCTTTTTCAACAATATATTTCTTTAACAAAATATAATTACCGAATATCTTATAATTTATCTATTTAATGCTTAAAAAAAAACAAGAAAATGATACAAAAGCTGCTGGATTAAGTATAAATAAAAAAAGGGCCAGAATAACGAAAAGGTTAAGCTGTGCAACTGGGATATTGAATTTATCTGAATATATATTATTAAAACTTACCTAAGTATCTTTAATTAGAGAGGAATCTTGGAATTCTCATTTCCATTGAAAAACATTTTTTTTTGTGGCATACAGGGAGTGTTCAACTACAGTGGATAATATTGAAAACTATTTTGTTTTTTGTCCTCAAAAACAATATATATGTAATGAACTAATGAAGACTACATATCATATAGGTATTACAGATAGAGTAAGCAAGCATGGTCGAAAACTCAAAAAGCGTCCGGTCAGTAAAAAGAGAAAGAAAATCGGATAGGTGCGCTATCTCTCTCTTTCACGACGCATGCGCACAGAGGAAGAAAACCAGTAACAGCATTCTGCTCAATGAACTAACCCACGTAGGCAAAATGTACGTATGAGGTGTTCATTTATTGAAAAAATTCGCTACATTTTTTATAATAAATTTTTTTATAAGAATTCTTCCTATAAAAACTTATAATATATTTAAATTTAAAGACTAGAGAGGTAAAAACTGACCAATCCGAAGTAAGTATGCACAGCGCATGCTTCGTAATAGAGAAATAGCAAGCTAACTTCGTTTTCTCTTTCCTTCTACCGACTGGACGCTTACACTTCTATGCGCTGTCTTGTCCTGCCTATCTGTAATAACTCTGCTACATATGTTTCAAAATTATAATTATATTATGAATAAGTAACCTTTATTTTCGTTTTAAGGATCATGTTCTTTAATAAAAAAACTAGGATTCCGGTCTATTAAGTTTATTAAGTATAATAAAAATTATACTGAAATGTAATATGAAGCTAATTTTAAAATTAAACTACAAATAATTTATTCAACGTTTGGTAAATATAGTGGCCCTAAAAAGGGCCGGTTGTATTGGAAATGTATAGATGTTTAACCGCCAAAACCGTAGAGAGTGCGGCCTTGACGTTTCAGAGCATAGACGACGTCC
>JAWWEM010013222.1:0-20858 GCA_035582935.1 Ormyrus thymus | reverse complement strand
CCGCCTCCCCGGAATCCCGATGGATGATGTATCTGAGCGGCGGCTTTGTTCCCTTTCGTCGCGCCGGGCTAAGATTCTTCCCCCGGAAACGGGCTTAAGGCGCGGAGCACCGCCGGGAAGCACATCCGACCTTGACCGAGATGCTGCCCTGCTTTAGTTGAGCAAACTATGGGGTGGAGCGGAACTTGGATGATTGCCCGAGCCGCGGGACTGTTGGGGGAGGACGCTACGTGTTTTGGCATTTTTGTGGGTTAGTTAACGATTCGCTGGGCGAATAATTAGAAGAGTTGGTCTAGTGAATTTTTGGGCCGCCTTCGCAGACGGTTTGCGCGTGTTATTTTTTTTAGTCAAGTTGACTAAATCCTGAGCTAATTACCATTGGCAAAATTTGATTTTAATGTTAAGATACTTTTTTAATATTATTTATTTAAAGAAGTATTCATTTTTCTTACAAATTTGACTCAAGAGTATTGTAAGTTTTTGTGAAACGGTAATATTTCAAAATAAGCGCATAATCATCTCTGCAAAACAGGCGAATGAATTTGGAAAGACTATACATTTAAAAAAAAAAAAAACAATGACTTTTATCGGCAATAAAAGAACGCCGAACGTACAAAAAAAAAGAAGAAGAAAAGAAAGGAAGTGACGAATAACCGTTACAGTCGCATTATTATTATTTTCAACGAAATTCGAAATTCAATGACATAAAAATTCCTTACAGGCATCGTCGCAACTCCATCTCGAATACAAGTAGAATGAGCCACGTATGGTAAGACCGACACGCCAATCAAACTTTTCTCCCGCAGACCTCCGACACTCCTCTCAGCTCTCCGCGCCGAAAGAACCCCTCCCCATTTTCCTGAGCACCTCCAAAAAAAAAACAAGCCAACTCAGCCTCTCAAGTCCAGCGGGACCGCTTCCCGTAGCCCGCAGCAAAAAAAAGAAAAGGCTCGCCGAAAAGAAACAAGCCCGTCGTTACGCAGACCGGCAGCAGCGGCAACCCCGCTAATCATCCTGCCTCTCTCTCTCTCTCTCTCTCTCTCTCCCTCTCTCTCTCTCCCGCGCGCAGTGCCGAGTAGGGATGCGGCGAAAAAAGAAGCGCGCCGCCACTTGCGCATGCCTTGACTCCCGCGCCGCCCGGCGCCTATCAAAAGGGGCCAGCCGCCGGCGCAGCCCGATTAGATCCGCGCTTGTCCGCGAGCGAGCCGCACCGCGCCGAGATCGGCTCCTGGAGCGTACGTATACAGTGCCGGGAGAGCAGCTGGAGTAGTGCACCTGTGTCGCATCCCCCCTGCCCCCCAGAAGAAGGATGAGGAAGATCGCCTGACCTGTCCGGTTGCCTGCGCCCCCTGCGATTGGCCCTCGAGATTTATGCGACGCCGTTAAGCAGCAGGCAAGACCATCACACGATATTGTCGCTTTTTTCGGGGGGGGGGGAGGAAGGGCTCGGTTAGCGAAGTTTGCGGAACTGACGGGTGACGGTTGGAGGTGGAAGTTTTGGCGGATTTTAGATGTTAAGCTTGCCTGTTGGGTCCTGCTCGGAAGTGTGTACTTGGCGGTAAACCGCGGTATTAGCTTTAGTTTCGATACCTGCTTAACTGTAGCTAAACTGAGATGTTCGCGGAGTTTCATTTATTTACAGGCAGCGAGAAAATTAATTTCATCAACGTTAATCGTTAGTTGTAGGTGGCGATTGTTATCTCGTTACTGAGTTCGCGTCAATTACGTCGACGATTCAATCTCTTGTAAAATTGAAAAGTTTTCTTTCTATAAAAGCTTTAGGGAGAGGGCATCGAAAAGTAAACAATTATTTCCAACTCCGGACCATTAAGAAATATATCGATGGAGCTACTCCGCGACGTCGGAAACTTTTATCGCGAGAGTCTGAAAGCCTTTGCGATTGATAAATTAATTACCAATCATTGATTTTTTTTCTCCTGCACTTCGCAAAATTGATCCTGTCCCCCTGATTCCGGCCACTTCGCTCTCTTCCGTAAAAAGTTTACGCACTTTCTTTATTATAAGCGGGGCGTCGGAGACTCGCTGCTCTCGGAAGCTTTTGCTTTACGAGATGATAAATCTTTGACGATGGCTCCGGCGTTTAATAAAAACGCTTGTGCCGATCAATGAATAAATATCATTCGCAGTTGGGATGTTAATTAATCTGCTCAATCAACGCAGCCATTAATTCGCTCTCGAGCATTTCACATTTGAATTTATGACTCAATTTTTGACTAACAAATGAACAATTAGTGCACGACGTTTTGCGATCGTAAATACAAAATCGATCTGATCGCGATTTCGCGAATTTCGAACTATTTCGCGAGCGTTGAGAACCCAACGATCTTCTTCTTCTTCTTCCCTTCTCTCCATCTTTCTCTTTTCGAGCGGAATTTAAACATCCCACTGATGACGCTGCGCCCCGCTATATATATATTGCCTCTGACCAACAAGTTATAATGGAAGCTCGTGCGCGGAGATGTTTTTTTGCTTACGGCGGCTTTTTCTCCGCGTGAAAAAGCTTAATATCCCGAGTATTTCAGCGCCTAGAATTCCCCCTGTCGCTCGGGAAGCGGATAAAAACGAAAGCTCGCCACAAAGCAGCCTGCTTCCTTTTTACTAAAAGTCAATTTCGTACATTCCAATTTTAAATAATTCCACCGCCTTGACTCGAAGCGGTCGATCTGCGCTGCAGCGTTTTCCGTGCTTCACTTCGGCTTGAATTCGTGCATAAAGTGCTTGCAATACCGAGACAGGCGGACGGCCCGTCCAGAGTGCGTAAAATATGAGTCTATAGAAGGAGACGCGAAGGGTTTTCCCACGCGGCTTTATGCTCAACGTTTTATTGGATCTTTCATAACTCATAGTTGAAACGTTCAATCGATAATGCGCACTTTTCCGAGAAGTACTTCACTTTTTTTTTTGCTTCTTGAAAGCGCCGCGCTTCCTTTTACGAAAATCTCGCGGGACTCGGGGAGCTAATCGATCTCGAGGGCTAATTGCAGTATAAATTCTTTCCTTTTCTTATTTCAATGATTTTTTATACTTCCACAAAATAGCACTGTTCGAGCGTAAAATAATCTTGAAAAAATTCAGCAAAATCGAAAGATACACTAAAAGAGAAGCTAATGCCTCTGACGAATTCGACGTTACATCCGGAAGCAGCGAGGGAAATCTTTAGGTCCGATAGTTGTGACGTCACACTTTTGCGAGATTTACGCTTGTGACATCATCGCGGGCATCGATACTTTTAGGGTTGTATTGAAATTCCGCGAGAGTGTTATTGGATTTGGGGAACATTTACCAAACTCTTGATAAAATAAGCTTCGTCCGAGCTTCAGTTTTCTTGCGGATGCTTTCATAATTGCACGCATTCGTATAATTATGATTTTTCTGAAATTAATAAGCTTTAGTTGATTGAAAAATATTATTTCTCTTTAATTTAAGAGGACGATAATTGAGAAAATAAAGTAATTCTCAGAATTATGAACCCCTACTTCAAACGCGACCGTCCCTCGATATCATTCTGGGATGGTGAATCTCATTTAAATTGTTTGATGTACTTTGCATTTTACGATTAAAAGTTCTGTAATTAAAATGTAATTTACGATTAAAAGGTCGATAATGAGAGAAAAGGAATTGATGCAACACTTCTTTTCATTTCTGAAATTATCCCGAGGTAAATGCAGAAGTACTCTTTGTTACGAAAAACAAAGAAATTTTAATACCGCCCATTTTAATTCTTCCAATATCGAATCGTCGATTTCAATCTCTGAGAAGGTTCAGTAAAGCGAGTAAGAGCCTTTTGGTATCTTCATTTCCGCGCTTCCTTTCGGCAAAGGATTTAAGGAATACTAATTGCATTTCAATCTCGGCGCAATAGAAAAAGAGTATATTTTTACTTTGTGTGAAAAGTTATTAATAACAATTATAAAGCTTTTAGCAACTGAAAATGGGACTATTTAGATCTTTATCCATTCACTCTGTGTTGCTAATTTACAAATATATTATTAATAAAAATGGCAGGTTGTATACAATTCTGAAACAAAAAATTGCTTCTAATATCTTCCCGGTTTACCGTCTCTGAAGTACTAAATAAATCTTCATCAGCCACATAAAAATCCGACCGAACGCAATGCATCGACACCTCCCTAATAAGTAACAATCACCGTCGTCGTCCAACATTTTTTCAATTTTCCTCAATATCCGCTGACGGACTTCCCGAAGCCGCGGCGTCTTTCCACGCCAATTCCTCGGCATTACATAAACCACAGGCCGATTTCATCCTTCAATTTTCCGTCCCACCTCGGCCTCGACTCCGTCGAGCAATCGAGGCAAAAAAGCTCGCGGCGACAATCGCCGCCGAAACCGAGAGAGAGAGAGAGAGAGAGAGAGAGAGAGAGAGAGAGAGAGAGAGAGAAAACTCGGCGCGTGCAGGAAAACGAGCCGCGCTCACCGACAAACCGCTCGCGAATTCGAACGGAACGAGCTGCGCCCGCTGCTTTTTCACTGCCAAGGCCGTCGCGGAAAAGTCATCAGCCTTGCCGGGAGCCTGAACAAACATTTGGCTTATTCCCCCTCCGTGAAAAATCGCGGGATTCCGAAGAGCGATGGATGATTTTTCGATGTTTATGCACCGATGGCTGATCGATTTTGCTGGGTTTGTTTGCGGTGACGGAAATAATTTGTTATGATTCAAAGCGAAATTCGTTATCATCTGCGTGTTATTATTGCCATTTTCATGTCCTGAGTCATCGATCTATTCCGTGGGGCGGAAATCTTCTACTATTGTCAATTAATTTCGATTACGTGAAATTCAGCCGAGTTTTTTCCTCTGATCAGGAAGCGCTTTGAGTTTCTTACCTTAACAGTTAAAAGTTACAAATTTTTCGACTCGAGTGTGCTGTTTTTCTCCGACGAGTTCGCCACTTATTACAAAAAGTATTCGCGGGAATTCGCATTTTCTTTGGCGACGTGCCAAAATTTTGATTCATTCTTATAGCTACGGAAAGACTTTATTTTATACTACGCATAACAGAGTTGAGTTTAATTACCTGAAATAAATGACTTAGTTATAAATTTAAAGAGACGTTTATATGGAACTAAAGTTATAGGCAATTTGTATCCAGTTTCATTAGGTAATTATTTGTCATATAGCATACACTATCTTTAAATTAAAAGATTTTATATCGTCACTTAACACTACATAAATGGCTGTTAATATGACGTTTGCCAATTTGACTACTTTTTACAAAGATATTTTAATATTTCTTTTCCACAATTTAAACTTTCCAAAAAAATGTCAAAACCAATTCTCGCCAGATCCAGCGAAAACCCGACCGTCCTGAAGAAAGAGCATCACTTCCTCAGATCAGTATAAGAATTGCACGTCGCTTCGATCCCACCTCCTCGATAAACGCCGAAGCACGTCGATCAAAGCTCTCCCGAAATAGCTCATTTTAAGTGCATGAAAGTCGCGCGCTTCATCAGTTCCCGATTTATTAATAATCCGCGCGCTCCTGCCCGCGAAAGAACGAAAGCACGCCGGCCGATTTATTTGCGCGGCTCCTGCACATCGCGCTGACCGGAAGAGCTGAGTCAATATACCGCGGCGAGATGGAAGAGACGGGGGCCGAATCGAACGTTTTCAAATCTCTTTCGCTTTCCTGGCAGGTGTGCGCTTCTATCTGCACAGGTGCAAGAGATGCAGCTCGGATTCGGCGATTTTCCTCGGCAGTTACACTTGTCGATTAAGAAAATTGAAGAGCTTTGCGCTTTTCGGAGAATCTAATCGGACTCCGTGCTGGTTTCTTTATTAGCTTGGTGGATCGTGATAAACATTGCTGATAGTTGAGGAAAACTCGGTTTTTTAAACCTTGACAAGGTGCTGGAGATAACAAAAACAGTACACATCGCATCTCGATCTCTATTATTCCAGAAAAAGCGAAGATAAGAAAGTGCTATCAAATCTACCGTCTAATAAGTGTACAAATACAAACTTCCAGCCTGGAACTATTCATAACTGTATAATTTTAGGGGTTGTAAGGGGAGCTTAATTTCCCTCAACCGCAACAGCAGGAAAATTCAATTACGCACGAACCACCGTTACGCTGCTTCGTTGTTACATATTAGATTTGATATATGTATATATATATATATAAGACAACGCTTAGGTAAGTGGCGTTCAATAAAATAAGTCTAAAAAGAATTTTTTTAGAAAAAAAAACGTCATTGATAAAATTACCTAAAAAAATTCGCGGCAAAAAGAACTTCTTTTAGTAAAGAACAAATAGCCTTCTTTCCCAAAACAAAAACATTTCGTCCAACGTTAAGAAACATTCCATTCCATTACCAGCCACGTAACAAAATAATCGAACGATGGCACATCGAAGCCTTCCCTCCAAAAAGCTTTCCTCCAAGCAGAACCACGAGAAGAATCGATACAAACCCATTCGCGTACAGCCTCGCGGACAAAGGCGACAACTTATGTTATCCTTCGGCGACAAAGCAGCTCGTGAAAAAGCAGACCTCCGTCAGCGATCGGCGGGAAATCCGCAAAGAAGAAAAAAAAACACGCAGATAATGATCGCGCTCGATAAGCTCCCGCTCATTTAACCGGATAAAACGCGCGGATTCCAGCTTTTACCGGATACAACCGAACCGAGCCGTCTCGCGCCAATAATCGACGATCCCCTCCCCATCCGAGCGGTGCTCCTCCTTCGCCGTCTTATCTGCGCGTCGCGATAACACTCGCGAGAGGTGTGCACACGAAAATTGGAAGCGGAGCGGCCGAGGCAGACTGCGCGGCGAAGCATTTCGAACGTCGCCCAATTCCTACGATCCGCTTACTCGCCGCGTAATTCAATTGTAATAATCGCCGGCGCTCTCGTTCGGCGCGGAGTCGTTTTCCATTATTTCAATCATCCGCGCACTGGCATTGCGCAATGGCAATTAGCGACGCGCGGCTGCGAATTTATGCGCGAGAGGCGCGCCGCTGCTTTCGATCCTGAAGAATTTCTCGGCGCGTTACGAAAAATGACTCGACGCGAGGGTGTAACAGCCGCGCCGACGCGACGATCAAGACGAATGCGCAATCGTTCGTTTCCGCGCGCGTGGAACGAATTCGCAAATAGACCCGCGAGCGGGCAAATAAATACCATTTAGCGAGCGAGCGGAGTTTATCTTTTACAAATGTTTGTTTAGGTCCGAGTAATAATACGAAAATGCGAAAAGGCGAACGCACTCTGACTGGCAAGATGTCAAGCTCGAATTTCTCGAGCGCTGCCGTCGAGATTAAGAGATACGCGCTTACTTGTCGGTTATTTACGAGCGTCGTTCGGAGCGTTTCGATCGCGATTTTAGGACAGGCTCCGATTCTTATGCATCGGCTGACGAGCGCATAATTTGTCGGCGCAGATTTTCGCTTTTTCTGAACGTTGTGCGTAATTGGGTGATGATGAAATGCGCGGATGAAAAAACTAATTGAAATTGAAATGCTCTGGACTTACGTGTCGTTTTATTTACAAACGCTTCTGTACCAATTCCTAGGATAAAAAATTATTTAAAAGCATTTAAACATTAAGCTAATAGAAGTGGTAAATAATGTTACAGTTGTACTAATAAGAATTATTATATTATGCTATTTAGACTATTTCGGCTTTAATAAGCAACCGCAGAAATTCCGCGAGAGAAACTTCAAATACCAATTCCAAGTGTCACGATTTACTTTCGAAGGAACATTCATTTTCGCGCAGTTTAATTACAGCTCAACCTCGATCTTACGAATGCGCGCACGGGCGCACTCCGACCTTGGCGATTTTTCCCTGCGCATTAAAAATACCGAATCGCTCAGCCCGGGGAATCCCAAAAGGAGCTCGATCCGACCTCGCGGTCAATTTTTAACGCCTCTTCCCGAGAAACTCGCGCGCGAAAGAATCTCAAAGGCAAACGCACTAATTGGCAGCTAGTCAAATCTTCCCGGTCTTAATCATCGTCTGGTGGGATATATGTACCGGAAATGCCACCTGTCGCCGATCGGCTTGTTTACTCGGGTATATATATAGGAGTTGGCAGTTCTCGGCCGAGCTGAATTTCTGCGGAAGATCGGAATTTCATTCAGCTTCTTTTCCCCGCCGACGAGGTGCGACTGGGTTTCTTTTGCGCTTATTCTTGGATTTGTAAACGCAGGGCAAAACAAACGGAGAGCCGCGTTATTTATCGCGCGACGCTCGTTTCGACGCGTACTTTTTTGGGCATCGAAGCTTTATATTTAAGTTTTTCTCCGCGATTCGTGTCACTGGATTTTCCGCTGACACTTGCTAATCGAGAGTTTTACCATAACGAATCGCCTTGAAAATTGTTTCATTCGATTTTCAATTGGCGCTAATCAGCTTAAGAAAAATATTTGCAATTCCACATAGAATCTCATCTGCACAAGTTTAAAACGAACTTCTTTCAATACAATTTACCGCGCCCCTTCCTCCAAGCAAACGAACCATCTTTCCGAAAGTAAATTAATCGCCCAAGCCGGGCGGCTGAATTCTTTCGCCGACAGCTCGAACAATACGTCTTCCGACGCGAAGCGCCTTCAATCCAGCATCCGCGAGAAGCGAGAGCGCGGCGGCGAGGGGAAGCTCCTCCATCATCGGCCGGCCAAGCGAATCGCCGTGCCTATAAATAATGCTCCTGCTCCTCCGAGCGCGATTTCCCCCTCGCCCGCTGTGCGACGGAAGTCGCGCGTACGCCTGCACTCGAGCGAGTTGGGCGCGGGGCGGGCCTGGCAGGAGCTTTGAAATTCCGTTTGTCGCGCGCTGGAACTCGTTGGAATTTGCAATGATAAGCGATGTGTATTTTATCTTTTGAGGAGCGGAAATTGGAATTTGCAAGTTGGTATTGCAGCTTTTTGCCTGAAATTTTTGGCTGTGCGTGTACGTATTGATTAGGCTCCAATCGTCTAGAAATTCGAAATCGATACATTCTCGGTTAAACTTCCGGAAAGTGCTCTATGGGGATTTCGTAAATGTATGAATGTTTTAGGAATAAGACATTTTAGTATCTGAAACTCGATAAGTGGACGTTTTTATATAGGTTTCGATGCGATCAAAAACGACGTTAGCTACTTATTTATCGCAACTCGTATTTTCAATCAATTTCATAAAAAAGATTGGAAATAATATCTATTCAAGCAGTGTTTACCTTAAATTACGAGTGGCGCAAGTAAGAATGAATACTTTCAAGAAAGACGCTAAACGAACATGGCCATCTAAATCATTTTCCCCCAACCCGGAAAAAGAGCATATGATAAATTGAAAAAGGGGGAAAAGGAACATTTATGGCCTGAATAGCTTTCAAATGTACCATGTTTTAATCAAAGTAAACGTAGCATTTGGCCACATTTTCACATTCCGTATACAAAAGTCTTGCTGAAAAACTTGCTTTTCTTATCTATACAGTTATTATCGGAATATCAGAATATATATCTTTTTCGAATATTCCAAGTAATTACTGCTTACTTAAAATGTATAGATTTTACGCGATGAGAAAAACGCATATAGAGCTGATAATCCTATTTTTATTTATAACAGAGCTGGAGATAAAACGCGTTATTTTTAGAATTTAAAATGAAATCGCGGAGAAAAAGAAGAGAAATCGCCGCCTGTGAGCTTATATAGGCGACTTGTCTACCCTAAATTCTGAGAGATACAAAAAGAATTCTGATAGACACACCTGATATTAGGATGGATTCATCGTGCGCTCACTGGCTTTTGATAAAACGTGAATGCGCAACGTCGAAAAACTTGAAAAACGTCATAAAACTCGAGGCGCTCCTCGCGTTAATACAAAATTTATCCTCAAACTGACGTATTCTTAAATAAGCCGCAAATTCAAATGGCCCCTTCGCACAAGACCTCCCCCAAAAAAGTCTGAAAAGTCGAGGCTCCGCCCTGCGAATGTGCCGCAATTCCCGACGATAAGCAGCGTCGGGAGAAAAAAAAGGAACTTTTCAGCCGCTCGTCTGACCTAAATCATACATTTCCCCGGCGTAAAAAAAAAACAGCAGAAAAGAGGGGATGAAAATCCAGCGAACAAGTTTTGATGCTCCTAAACCCCACGTGTCGGCGGGTGTTTACCCTCGGGATGCTCGTTCCTCTCCCCCTCTCGGCTCTCCCTCCTCAAGGTTGAGTAGGTGAAATACGGTGCGTAATCTACGCGCGCCATGACTGCAATTTACATCGAGATTTATTTGCAAGCGTCGGTTAAGCCGTCGCCGTTCTGCACTTCGTGCGCGCGAGAGATTCCGAGCGAAAAATTAGGATTCCCCGGGGAAAGAGAATTGTGGCTTCTTTTTTGGGGGGGTGGTTAATTGGACCGGTCTTTTTGATGAGAAATAATAGGACGATTGCGAGGTGGATTTTTCATTTGTTTTGAGGTCTCGTGTGACTGAAAAAGTTTTTATACTGTAAAGGAGAAGTATCGATTACTTTGCGGGAGATGATGTTTCTTATGGCGTTGAGGGCAATAGCGCCGAAATACATGGCGACAAGAGTTTCGCTAAAAAGATTTTTGATATAATTATTGTATCTGGGTGGTAAAGTAATTATGTTATTAAACTAAAATAAATGAAAAGTATTTTACTATAAGGAAATTAAAGTAATGTAATTTTGCAATTCTTAGTATTTTTAGAAAAGTTTCTCATAATTTTTTTTTTTTTTTATTAATGTACAAAAAAAGAGCATAAAAATAATGATAAAAAGTAAAACGGAATAAGTTACTTGTATACATTGTTAATAATGTAATCGTAATAATCATAATAAATTATAATTTTTTTACTTTTTAAAAGGCAATTAATCCGCTAACCACAATAAATTTTATTAAATCATTTCTCTGAAAAAATACTGTCCAAATAACGTCCAAATAATATCCCTCTCGACTAATAACTTAGAAGCCATTAAAACTCATTTCCCTTGAAAAGACTCGCCTTCAGGCACCTAATAAACCATCGTAACCCCGCAACAATTCGCGTAATTTATTAATTCGCCTAAAACCTTTCAAAAGCTCGCCAGCGCAAAAAAAGAAAACACAGCGAAAACAAACGCGCGTAGCCTCAGAGAGCATCGATCATCGGCGCTGCATTAAACCCGCGAAATCAAAACCTGCTCCGTCTCCGTCCATCGGAGCGCAAGCGCTGCTATACGAAAAATCTATAATAAGACCTCGGCAGCGCGAGGAAATTCGCTCGCGGCGCCGCTTTCACGAAAATCCAGACCGACTTGTACGCGAGGAGGGGGCCGAAAACGTTGCTTCGCGCGTTCGGAGAAACTTTCTTTTTTTTTCGTACTGCTGGAATTGATCGGGTGGTCGAACGTTCTCTTTTCGTTTTTGAAAATGAGCAGTGGAAGCTTGTTACAGCTTGTAGTAAAAAATTGATGTAGTCTTTATTGGAGGGGTTCGGAAAGTATTTTCGTACAGCATTTACGACGCTTTTCTTAAACATTCTTTATGCACCGTACGCTCGCTGTCGGACCATGAAAGGGTCGAGCGAAACGTACATACTTTATCGTTCAAACCCTTCAGCATTCGATATAAAATTCTTTTGCAAGAAAAAGATGTTTATATTTTCATAAAAAAAAGTGCCACAACCCCTTCCAGAGCAAATCTCACTCAATCCGCTTAATTCGAGGCCGCCTTCCGAACAATCCGTTTTAAGGCAAGCCGAGCCGAGGTCGCAAACAATTTCCCCGCGAGTGAACTACTTTTGAGCGGCGCTGCTACGTGTTTATGTACTCCGCTACGTCACGTTTCCGATATTGCGTGCGCGATTTATGCTCCGGCCGCTCCGACGCGGACTATTTGGACAAAGATTCGCGGTTTGTGGACTTGGAGGAACTGAAATAGCGGATAATTCAGACGCTTTTGGAAGTGTAGCTTGGTTACTGCTGTTAACTATTTAAAAGTTATATTGTTTCGGAATTTTGCCTGGTTTAAAGCGCCTTTTAAGTTTTTTTTTTTGTTAGAGGGAATATTTCCTTTCTTTAATGGAATATTTCAGAATAAATTCTACTACGATACGCCAAATATGAATTTCTGTCGATAAATGTCAAGTGTCGCAAATTCGATGTGTTGTGATGGCACAATGGAAGGAATTTTTCGATCAATTTAGCCATTAATATTTATGGACATAAAATATAAAAGTTCAGTCAACTTCTCGGTGTAAGAAATAAAGAAATATATTTCATGTTTCTTTCTCACTTTTATCACATATATTAAACAAAGACAAATATAAGTAACATTAAGTTGCATATAATTTCATTGCATAAGAATAATATTACCTTAAAAATTGATAAAAAAAACCTAATCATCTTTTATCTTTACCAAGTTTCTATTATGAAATCCTCATTCTTTCCTGCTTACAAGCTCATGATAAGATTAATCAAACTTACTTGGAAGAGATCGATACTTTCGAGTTAAGGTAAGAAAATTAATAGCGAGAAACAAAGGTTCCGAATCAAAAACAACCTTTTGAAATTCAATTTGAAACTTCTCTCTTATTCTTATAGTATCATTCTCATTCATTAAGTTTTCAAATATATGCTAATAAAAGTGTAATTTTGATAAACTTTAATTAAAATAGTAGTTGAACATTACTTTAATGTTTAAATTTGTTTTACAGTAATTTTACTTAAAAATTGTAATACTCCTGATTTTAGATACAAAATAACATACAGTTTACAATAGGAAATTGTTTCATTACGTAAAAATAAGCATTGTGTCTATTTTGTGTAATTTAAAAAAACTTATTACACTGGCGATTTTCTGATAGCAAATTTTTTGCCCAATTAAAGTTCTAAAAAATACACTGGGAATGACTATAAGTTTCAAAAGATTGGAAAACTTTGTCAAGTGTAAATCATAAAAGCTACAAAATGCATATAAAGTTATACTGCGAGTGCAGAAAACTACTTTAAAAAGTTTTCATTTTTTAAATTATTACAAATTCTATCAAAAGTAAGTCGTAATAAACAATATGATTAAATTGATCTAGATAATAAATAATTATAGATTAATAAACTGCAAAATTAGTCGTGTTAACTTGTGATGTTCCTTTTTTCCCTCCGGATAAACTTCTAAATTCAAGTTTAATTTTTCTTCTAAATTCAAGCGTTTATTTCAGCCTTAGTTTAGCGCTTAGTCAGCCAAAAAGGTAAAGTAAAAATGTACAGTGAATAATAATAATAGTGTGGAGAATTAGGCCGCCTAGACTGTACAGACTGGCGCTGGTACAAAAAAAAATGACGAGACCGTTATATATTTCTGAAGCGTGATTATTCGGCGCAAGTATCGCTTATAATATAGTAACTTTAAGCTAGTGCAGTTTTCTACGCAACGAAACAAAATAATGTTAAATGCTTAAATACTACAGTCTTTGTGCGATTTTTACCTGCTAAATACTTAAATACTACGGTCTTACTAACGCTCGATCGCACCCTCAGTCGTCAGCTTGACACAATACGATAGAAGATCGGATAGTACAGTCCAGTCGTGAGTCTGACACCTGTACTACCGCCCGGTGGAGGAGCGGGACTATTATGGTTGGTTTCTATTATTATAACCTCAGTCGTTAGTCCTACGCAGGATGATAATAAAAGCAATGGGTGCAGTTCAGTCGTGTGCCTGACGCCTGCAGTGCTGGGGAATTATTCAGTTATAATATCGCGCGCAAAATTCTACTTAGTTTATGGTACTGAACGATCATTCACGAAGCTTTTGATGTTACCGCTCGTACAAGGAGTATCTCTATGCAATTGTGTATATGTACACAGCTCTCAACAGAGTGACGCTCTATGTATTTATGCGCAGGTAACGCGCTCTCAAGTTTTAGATGATGTCTCTCTTCGTCTTTTTCGCTCTTTCGCGACATCCAATTTTGCTGGAAAGTTTATAAATTCTTATACGGTCAATTTTTATGAGGGATAATCTTTTAGAGAAACGGCATATATTTTGATAATTACCTACATATCAATGACTGTCGCAGCAATATTGCTGCAATATTGCAACGGCAATATTGGTGACTTTCCAGCAACATTGTTGCAACACTTCTGTACAATTTGGGTGCCTTCTTTCCTTAAATAAAGATCTAGGAACAATCTTCCAGCGAATCGAAGAGCGTTCCTTTGATGAAAGACAGTTATCAGTATTCTCAAGCAGTTTGTTGTGCTAGGAGGCAAAGATTGTTTTTGTGAACTGTGTGAAATTTAATATCAATCGTTAGTCATTTAAGTGTGTATTTAAATTCGCTCTTAAGCCCTGGCAGCATAAACAGAACGACGTTAAATAAGATTTAAAAAAGTGTGTATTTACTTGTTTGTTAGTTTGATTTAGTTAAATTAGTTTAAATTAAATTAAAAATATGCTCGGTCCAAAAGCGGCAGTGGACCCTGAAACAATTTTAAATCATTTACTTTTTTGTAATTTTAACAATTAATTATTTATTTATATTTATATAGGTCTAAGGAAAAGATTGTATAAGATTTTGAATCTGTAGTTACAATGTATAGTATGTTTGCATTACAGAAGTGTTATCTATAATTTCGACAGTCCAGTTAGTGTACTGGCTACCACCGAACTGTAAAGATACCAACGCGCTAGTTATGCCATATATATTAATAAAGACGTTACTTAATATCTACAAACTACTTATTTAATAACTTCTCACCTTTCTCAAAACATCATACTTAACTTTAATATTTTTAATAATGACAATAAATTAAAAAATCGTAGTGATTGTATCTAGACGAAGATGTGCTCGTCGTTATTATATCTGTTTATGAAACGAAGACTAGCCCCATTGAAAAAGAGAAAGATGGTAGAAAATGGCAAGAAATAGAAAAAAGCTGCAATTCCTTCAAAAAGTAAGGCACAGGATGATACCCACGTGTATATATATATATATATATTATTTAATTAATTAATAATTAATTTTAAGCCCTGCGCCTAATTTTTAAGCTAAAATAATGTAAAAACGCGAATTCGGCAATTTGAACTTCCTACCGCCCGAAGCCCACGCGTGCGAGCTAGGTGGCGTCGGCCGACCCGCAACCAGATTAGCCCGGCGGAAGCATATAAGCGAGGCGGTCAAGCCTAAATAGTAAAACTATTAGCAATAAGAATAGCTATATTGTAGCTCTAAGAATTTTAAATGCATTACCAAATGAACTGAAAATTATTAGAACCAAAAATAAAAAGAAGAAAATAAGAGATTGGATAGCAACTAATATAATGTAAAACAAATGTAATGTAATGTAAAACAAATGATAGCGGCTAAAAATGCTGACGGCTGTGAAATTGTTACTTTATATTATATTACTCAATATAAAAGGTTTATTCTTAGTTTTAAGTTAGAATATAAGTTTTCTTTTCTTTTGTAACCAGACCCACCAACAGGTAACTGTGTTTATCTCTGTGTGTAGTTGCGTGGATGTGTAAACTCTATGTAACTATAAATTTTCTGGTAATAAATAAATAAATAAATAAAGTGTTTAGAAAAACAACTGTTTGAAGATTTCATTGAATTTATTGTAGAATCAAAAATTCAAGAGAATACCTCCTAAAAGAAAGTAAACTGTCTAAAAGGTCAAGAGTAGAGGTGAAAAAGGGAGAACAGTGAGGAAGAAATAAAACTGCTGAAAATATGAAGTTTGGAGATCAAGAACCTCCTTTTTATTCCATACTGGCTAAGGAAATAGACGAGCTGCTTCTTACAACATATGTTATCATTAGATATGAAATTTGATGATTGGCTAAGGAAATAGACGAGCTGCTTCTTACAACATATGTGATCATTAGATATGAAATTAGCAATTTTTACTTTTACGGTAATATCTTGAAGCTACTATTTTTTGCACGGTATCAGTTTGACAGGATGAACTTTAACTTTCTAACACTAGTCATCCTCGCTGAGATCAGTGAGGATCTGTTGGGGACTCAAATCCGACTTCGAAAAGACGGTACGGATACACCGCCAGTCATTGCAGTGCATGTATGGCAGACATCTACGAGTTCTCTAATTAAAAAGCGTACTGGGAGAACGAACAACAACCTCCACATTTAGTGGAAAATCGCTTGACAATATTTCTTCAAATTCCTGGAATGCGCAGCCTTAAAAGGATTGTGTTAGCCTGAAACGGCACGATCGAATACCCAATAGTGCCGCTCAGTCATAAGTCTGCACTAATCGTGGGAATTTTTCGATAAACGGGTCGGGTCGGGTCGGAAAATAACGGATAACTGAAATTCGGCTGAAGTACTTTTTGGTTTTCGTCCAGTGTGAATCTGAGATTTCGCGGAAAGATACGCCGTTTAAGTGCCTTTCTCGAGTTAGTTCTCTAGTGGGTGGCCAAACGCCGCCTAGCGATGAGGCGGCGTACTAAGGTTCGCGGGCCTAGTTTGCTTGTGGGTTTGAGTAGCCACCTTGCGGAAGTGGTCGATACGACATTTATATTGTGGGAGCTTTCTCCCTTTGCAAACTTCATAATCTATAAAAATAAAGCTACTGACAAAATTTGAAGTAACAAAAAAATAAATCGTAATCGCAATGATAAAAATAAGAAACTAAAGTAAATAAACAGTGCCGTTGTTAACGCGAATCCTTGAACGCTACAGCTCAACACCAATCTAAAGTACCCTCAAAGCAGCGGGAAAATATCAATGTTTTTTCTAGAATTAATAACAGTTGATGCAAAGATAGTAAAGTCCTCCCTTGACACTGTAAAAGCTCGCGAGTACAAATTTAAATGACTAAGCTTAGATTTAGAGAGACACCGAAGTCCAATCAACACTCGGACACTTGTTCAAAGTGTAAAAGTTATTGTAAAAAGTAATATTCTACTGGAAAGATGACGTGTATTTATAGCAGTGACGTTTAAGAGCGTTTTACGTTACAAGCCTTGAACTGCCTGTGAAACAGTCATCTGCATCTAAGAGATTATTACAGATAAATTAAAAACTTGTTTACAAACACATTATCTCGGAGATTCGACTTTGTTTTACAGAAAAGGGTGTTTTCATTTAGTATAAAAATCCTGCCAATCGCTTCTTTATCGAACTTCTTAATAAAGTTGGAAATTTTCCGTTAAAACTTTTTCCAATCATCAAGTTTTGTAATTAAATTAAAATGAAGGAATATTAGATATATAAGTTAGGAAGAGGCAACTTCTTTCGACTTGTAAAGAAAGATAGAAATTTTTTTAATAAAGATAATCTTACTTTAGGCTTTCTTTATCAGATTATTAAACACTTCTCAATCTAAAATACGTAACCACTATTTATCTCGTATTTAATGACTGTATTGAATTTTTCTCAAAACATAGATTAGCGCTATTCCAGAAACGCTTTTAATCTAAAAAAAAACATAAAAATCATTCAGAAATTACTCATCCTGCCTTTACACAATTAAAAGAACAAGCAATTTCTCCCAAAACAAACTCAACAATACCCGCCACGTGTGAATTCCGGTGAAAGATCTCAGCCCTTCATTAATCTCTTACCCAATGGAAAAAAAAAGCAATCGCACTAATAAGGCTCACCGATACTCATCTATTATCCTCGACGAAATCGCATTTCCCCCGGAAAAAAAAAGCTAAAGCTCGGAAATACGCTCTTTGTTGCAGAATTGGAATGGAGGGTCGGTTCCAGGCCAAAGGCGGCGAGGCGGACAGCAACGAGCAGATCACAATGAGTAGCAAAAGGACGACGATGTCGCTGAACGTCAACGGCCTCTGGGACGTTGTACCCCGTCTGGATCACTACAGGTATAGCTCTCCTACGCGATTATTATCATCCGCCGCTGGACTTCCTCCTTTTTTTCGGCATCTCCGGAGGGGCATTTAACGATATTAAGGCTCAAATATTGGGAGAAATTTCGCTGCTCGGTGCGCTCAATTTTGATAAGTGGATCGCTAAATTTTACGTTGTTGGCTCGGTTATTAGTCGACGTCGAGTGATTCTGCGAGTTTTGCAGTATTAGTAGCCAGAAATATAAAATCTTTGATTAAGAATTCCAATTTTTTACCAATTTTCATTTGGAAGTTGAAACGAAGTTTTATCAATGTTTTTGAAGTACGATTTTCAAGTGGTTTCACGCGGAAAAGTTAAAAAGTTACCTTGTAAATAACTTCTTTTGGTCATTATAACGATTTTGAACTTGAAAGCTAATTAGCTCGCAATACCAAGCTTAAGAAGGATAAAATTGTTTCTGAACTTCTAAATATCTATTTTTCACTTATTTTATGAATGTATTGACCTTATAGACTAGCCTATACTAAACGCATTTAATAAACTTCCAAGGTAAATTTAGTTTCGAAAGAAAATCTTGTGCATTGTTTGTACCAAATAATGTTTTAATTAAACGAAAGGACCATTGAATCCATTACATTAATTAAAACGCCTTTCATGCCTCCTAAATAAAGATAGTCGTTGTTACTTCGTGCTTTGAAACCTATACACTAAAATTCCCTCGAACCCCCTCAAAATGTCCAAAAAAACCCCACTAAGCTTCGTTCAATAAAATCAGCTACAGTTAGCAAAAAATATTTCACGCGTCTCTCCCTCGATATTTCTCGAGTCTCTCCTTCAATTGCGGGTTAACTCGCGAGGCAGACACCCGACCTGCAGAAGATAGAAAAAGAGCGTCGTCTCCGATATAAAGCGTGCAATTTCTCTTGTTCCAGACTGAGCAGACGAGCGAAGCGTCCGTCCCTCGCCGAGCTCCACGAGGGAAACCCCGCCAAGGTAAGCGGAAGTTGTTGTATATATAAAATTCTTTTTTCTCCCCCGGTTCCATCCTTACGTACACCCCGTTCCTCGTGCGTACATACGAGGCGGCGGAGCTTGCAAGGATAAAGCTACGGATCGATAATCCATCCGAGCTCTCTCTCTCTCTCTCTCTCTGTTTCTCCCTGCGTGCGTGTCTCTTTCTCTCTCTTTGTGTGGGTTAGTGACGCGACCGGACGGCGACGCTGCCCGTCTCTTTTCGCCGCTTGAGTCTGGCGTGCCGCTGCCGTTAAGCTTCAATTTATTGTTTATTTCACTTACCGGCCCGAGAAATAGAGATGGAGTTGTTTGCCACGGCTGATAACGGCCGGCTTCATTGGCCGCTGAAAAACTGCCACCCGGCACACCTCGCCGCTCGATTTTCAATTGACTCTGGATTCGGTTTTTTTATTTCGGGATTCCGTTACGGCTGGCTTCGGGGAGTAGATTTTGCTTGCCTTTTTCACGGGTCGGTGTGTTTGCGGATTTTAAATGAGAATCGGGTCTTGATGAGCGTCTTTAAGAATGTGAATAATTGATTTAAAGTGAAGTGAATTTTCGCGCAAGTTAAATCGTTTTATCCTTGGTACCAATTATACACCGTCATAGGATGTTAATTATAGAAAATAACTACCGTCATTTTATGCCATTAATTTCGATAAAATCCTTAAATATAATAATAATGTAAAACATTGACAAAGCACTGTTTATTATCACTTAAACTCTTTTGCGCAAACTTTTCCGAAACCTCTTAAGATAGAAGCTTAGAAGCTCCCCGAGACTAATTCACGCAACCTTCCATAAAGCGTCGCGTTTTTTTCCCGAAAAATCAACAAGCGGTTGAGTAACGCATCGTGTGCAAACACTGACGTAAAACAATTAGCGCACGAAAAAGCGCGCGCTCGAGAAATTAGATTAGCCGGAGCTTGACTTCCTCGCCTGTATACGCCGCAAGAAAAAAAAAAGGAAAAGAAGCAGAAACGGAGCGGCCTCTGCGCCTCAAAGTCGTCGCTAATTGGGCGCTCAAGGCTCGCGGGGAAAAGCGCGACGCGGATCCGCTTTGTTTTCGACGCTTCTTTTTAACGGCTCCAGCTGGAAGCAATCACCGTGCGGTGATGTGTCGTCTGCTTATCGAGAGGGACGAGTTTTTAATGCCGGAGACGCCTTGGACGAAAGGTCAGTTGAGTTTGGCGCGAGAGATGCGCTTTTCTTTCTATGGTGTATAATTTGAAGGACGATTGGAGGATGATTGTGGGAGATTATATTGTTAGGAAGGAATATTTTGGAGATAGTCGCGAATTGTTTGGTTCGCGAATTTTCTCGTGTAAAAGAGCTTTAATTGATATCAGGTTGAGAAAGTGCGTGTCAGTAGTAAAAGATGGAATTGGACAGACGCGTAGTATTAAGTAATTACGTCGAAATTTGTTGGCTTTTATGGCAGTTTAGCGTCACGATTTATTAATAATACAACTTCATTTCAGAATAAAAAAAAAAATAGAATCCTAACGAAATGATTATCTTTTCACCTTCGTAAGAAAATTAGTTTATTAAATGTCCACGTGGCAAGGTTTTGCAGCACTGCAAAAGTTAAACTTAAATGAGTTTCGAACTTTTTAGAGTACTATGACATAAAAAGACACTAATCTAAGAAGAAATAGTTTCCTAGAGTTCCAGTGACTCTTTTTCAGTGTTAAACAATTTTTGTTCGCGCTTTAAATTTTCTTTTCAAAAGCCGATATGTCGATCTCGATTACGTGACAAAAAGTTAACTTCTGCTTTAAAAGTTGCGATAAAGTTCGTTATTTTTTAATGGTCTGAAAAGTCAAATAGCATTAAATGCTTTTCTAGTGAAATTTTTTTTTATAAAAAAGTAACCAAATAAAATAAGACTATGACTTTCTTTTTATTACGGTTTCTATAAAGTAAATTTTTTTTTCTTACGTTAATTAGATAAATAATAAACATAAAATATAATTGAATATAGTTTATTAGACTGTAAAAGAATAAATAAAAAAACTTTTCTTTTGCCATATTTCTCTCTGAAATTTTAA
>JAWWEM010013201.1:0-23995 GCA_035582935.1 Ormyrus thymus | reverse complement strand
TACGAACTTTTTTTTAATTTTCTGAAACTTTACTAAGTCAGTCTTCAATTGAATTTAAACGGAATTGAAACGATTGTCATAAAATAAAAAGCAATCCTTTGTAAATTTACTCGTCCCTTCAGTTCTCCGCATAAGCATATGTTTTACGTGTTTTATGGTGGAATTTGTACTAAGTTGGAAATAAATAAACTATTTTTTTTATGATATAAGAAGAATTTAAAAATAATTTAAATTTAACTTGACATTTTGAAAAGAGGTTTAATGTACTCACGAGCGAACTTCAGGGAGCAAGTTTTTTTTGCTAAACCCTAATAATGAGAATATTTTTAATGTACAGAAAAAATAAAATTATTATTTGTACGTAATAAACTGCTGTTGGATTGATAATGAGATTTATTAATAATTCACAAAATATCTATTTACTTGCGAAAAACATTTTATTTACAAATAAGTTGGTGAACAGCTAAATGTTAAGTATAGTCTAGGAGCAATATTAAATCGCCAGAAAAGAAGAAATCTGCGAAAGCTCAGTTCTGAATGAATAAATGGAATCCACTGTCATTAAACTCAGCTGTTTTTAGCTTGTAGTGAACCGCTTTCTCGAATCATACAGGTTTGCACGAAGTTTGCATTTTTTATTCTGAGCTATATAATCTTCCAGATAAACGAAGTATCCTAAGTATTCTAAGTAACTTAAGAAATGTAAGTGAAAAACAGAAACAAACAACCTGTGTACATTTTATTTCACGAAATTTAAAACAAAACGACTCTAGCAGAAAAAGAAATATAAAAGCGTGAATGTGGCTTTTAGCAGGATTACTCGATAGAACAAAAATAAAAATGCTTGAATGCGTATTCGAGCATTCAAGCAAAGTAGTCCCTTTTTGAAACTGTTTAAATTAAATTTTTTTTAGACATTTTTTTCTTTAAAATCTGGCCCAGGATTTCAAAATGATTTTATTCTACTTCTCCTTGAAGAGCCCAGCCGGGACAGCACGTAAAAAGTGCCGTTAGAGAAATCGTTATTCAGACTTAATGGAGCTTTTCGTCATCAAAAGTTATGAACTGACCTAAATTTTCAGACCCTTAGACCCATTGGGAGCCCAATGGGACGCCGCTTTGTTTTTTTTTTGTTTTTTCATCACATCTCCGTCAATTTTCAACGTAACACAAAGCTTTTTTTTTAAACTATAGGTTTTCTTAAGCCCTATAAAATGGTGTTATTCAAAAAATGATTGGAATCAAATTCGAATTTAGGCGGTTATTTAAAACTTTGAAGTTGGCGCCATTTCTTTTTGTTCATACCTGCAACTTTGAAAAAGTTCTGGAATCATTTTTGTGTTAAAATTAATGTGTGTGGATTTTTTCAAATTATACTTCCTTAAATTATTTTATCTTACTAGTTTGCAAAAAAATTGGAGTTTGCAATTTTTTAAATTAAAAAATATACTAAAAATTTTTCAATGTAACAGTAGTGGTTTCATGAATTCAAAGAATATACGGAAAAATCGCGTTTTTTAATTGCTCTAGCAAGCAAATACTTTTATAAATATCTGAATGGATTTCAGGAAATTTATTTTTGTAGAAAAAAATGTAAAAAAACTATCCGAATATTTAGTAGTCATGTAGACACGAAAAAATCATCGAAAAAGTAGTTTTTAATTTTTTTGACCCCCTTCCACCAACTTTTTCGAAGTTGCAGGTATGAACAAAAAGAAATGGCGCCAATTTCAGTTTTAAATAGCCGCCTAAATTCGAATTTGATTCCAATCATTTTTTGAATAACACCATTTTATAGGGCTTAAGAAAACCTATAGTTTAAAAAAAAAGCTTTGTGTTACGTTGAAAATTGACGGAGATGTGATGAAAAAACAAAAAAAAAAAAAAACAAAGCGGCGTCCCATTGGGCTCCCAATGGGTTTAGGGGTTTGAAAATTTAGGTTAGTTCATAACTTTTGATAACGAAAAGGTCCACCAAGTCTGAATAATGATTTCTCTAAGGGCACTTTTTACGTATTGATTTCCTATGTCTAATTTTGTTTTTATCACGTTTCAAAGTTTCGGTGTTTAACATGGGAAAGGTAGGGCACTTTCATTATAGTCTCTTTTCCGAGTTATTTGTTACGGCAAGTTATTTTCCATCGGTTAGAAACATGTCAATTTTCATTCGCTAAAAGAAGATGAATATTAGACGAAGATTTTGATAATTTAAACATTTTTTTGTTGTATACCTTTTGTGACAAGTGCTTTTTGCGGTCAATAAATCTATATAGCTTTGATAACTTCTCAACTCTCCCTCTCTCTCTCTCTTTTATGATCGTTTTCTGCGGCGTTTAAAATCAAAATACTGTCAGATATAGAGAATTTCAATGAATATTATTTTATAGCGAGAACACATTTAAATATTGCAATTTACATTTATTACTTATAAAATATTATTATATTTTGTTTTTTCTACAGTCTTCGAGCGTGCCGATAAACTTTGGTTTCTTATGAATATAAAACCATCTTACATAATTAAATAGCTAAATTTTAATAATAAATAAATAAATGATTTTACGCTACTTAAATTTTAATCGCATACAATAAAGACACATCTTTCCAAGAATATCTTTCCGACAGGTCAGACGCGGTTTTTTTTATTAATGCGATTGAGACAGACATCAGTGAAACGATGTCATATGTGACTTTTAATATCATGTCTAGTGAAACTTTTTCTTTTCTCAATATCATGCCCCGTGGGGCTTTTTCATATCTATGGCGTAAAACCCATGTTATAGTTCGTCGAGAATACGTCACTCCTCAATCGACTGGACCTACTGCTTTTATCGTGGGGTTCTGTGATGGTGATGACTTTACAACTTTGAGTTGTGACATAATGCTGTCCAAGGAAACTTGGGTATTCAAATAATATGTTTCTGTGGAATTAAAATTTTTAATATTATAGTAGTTGCATAGCCACTTTATTATATTACAGATTGACGTTTTTAATAATTTTTAGAACTTCATATAATTTTTATTAACACGTCCAGCTTTTAAACCTCGCGGTTCTTCTGTTTACCATTATTCAGCAGAATCAATTCTGAATGATTAATAAAATTCTGCTTTCCGAAGATAAGGATAGCAAGAAAATAAAAGAACTGCTTTTATCAAAGATCAAAAGAAACTTTTTATTTCTTTTGATCTTCCGTCTCCTCTTGCATAACTTTTGCAATTCCGCAATTTATGATGCAAATTAATTTAATTGTCTCACTTCTCAGAAAGCGGCACAATGAAACTTAGCAGAATAATAAATAGAGTATAAAAATTTAAAGCTAAAGAATTATTGTAGAAACAGTTATTTATTTAGGGCTCAATTATTGTCCAGAATATTTCCCATATACGGTAACTTTGCTTGCAGCGACGATTTTATGCGATTTCCAGGCCAAAATCGCGTTAGCGCCATTACGCGGTCGGCGAGCTTGCATTACATTACATCCAAGCCGAATCATTCCTTCCTACTTCCTTCGTCTTACCTGGTAATTCAGTACAATCGCTTTACTACCGCGATGGTTATTCTTCGCTTCAAAGCTTGTATACCTTCTACTTCGCTCTTGTGTATATACCCAAATGGTATAAAATAATAAGAGAAGTGTGGCGAGTGCTTTTACGGTTCGCGCAGGATACCGTCTTACCGAGGGAGAACGTGAATTTACCGCGCCGGCATAGAGAGGGAAAAATTTACTGCGTTAAACTTGTAATAAAGTGCGAGTAGGCCGAACGAGTAGGGGCAGATCCTTTTCTTTTATATACGGAGGCCTAAATAATTCATAAGGATAGGACCAGCGAATTGAACGTCGCAAATTAATGGGTAGAACTTTTCCGCAAGTTTATTCGACGGATTGTTTGATATTCTGAATTAATAATATCCGGATGAATTATTAACGCGAGGCACCGGCTTGAGTTCTTATACTCTTTGTCGTTCAGAAGCCAGCAGTTGCGCAAAAAGCCTGGCGCTCCTTTAACTGACACTTAGCTTCCAGGACTCGGATAGGAGCGGGATGGTGGAAGGGGGGGGGGGGGAGGGGGCAAAGAAGGGCACGCGTTCAAGTCGACGGAGATATTTGAAGCGACCCGCGCTGCAAGCTGAATAAAATTCCGTCCCACGGGAATATCGCATTATCCTCGAAGTGCGCTGCTGGAGGAACGAAGACGGACGAGTCTAGAAGTCGAGGAGCCCTCAGTTTTTGATTGACGTGTCTTTATACTAAATAATGTAGGAATGGGCAATAAAGCGAAAAGCACTGGGACGCTCAGTTGATTCGCCGCTGGACTATTTTATTGAAAGATTCAAAGAACTTGGCATAATAAATAAGAAATGGAAGTTTAAAAAGTTCAAGTACATTGTTGATTGACTGGTTCGATAATATTTTGTAAAATAAGTGATAAAATTTCTTTTAGTGTAAATAGAATAGCAATAATATTGTTGCATATGAGGACTACCGCAATAATATTTGTATCGTGAACATTGCTTGGAGCAAAAACGCGTTTAAAAGGAAATATAAAATTTCCACTACGTATTGAATAATATCAACTTCGGATTTTAATGTTTTACTCAAACGCCAAATTGAATATAAGCATCTCATAACTTGAATCGTTTAAAATAGTGTAAAACTTCAAATATTATTAAAAGGCGATTAAAGGCATGAAACAGATGGTATTTAGGCTACAAGGGCATTGTGACTGAAATAATTAAAGAATCGTCAATAGCCGAAGGCATTTCCGTTTTTCAAGCGATCTCAACCGAGGAGGAAGGACTTCTTCGTTAAAAAGTGTCTTTCTTGTTTTGTCCATACGGTTAATTCCGACTTTTTTTTCTTGTCTTTTCTTTCACTTTTTCCAGCACTTTACTGTTTCTAATTGTTCGTTCAATGATTTTTTTAGCGTCTTTTACTTTTCCCGATCATTTTCTCGCTTTCTGACCTTTTATTTTATAAAAACTAGGATTGCCTACGGAAAATCAGATTACTAGCCATTATACTCGTTACCTTTGACAAAGTGAATTTTTGTTTCAACGTAACGTTCAATTTTAACAGTTTTTTCTCGACCGCTATAATGTGTCGAGAGTTTCAGAACACTCGTTCCTGCTTGCGGAAAAGGAATTGTATGATTGCAGAATAGTGTAAGCTCGCTGCATGGAAAGCGATTGAAACAGACCCTACATAGACCCGCGCTAAAGTTTTGCTTCGCCAGTGCCAGCCAGTTCCATTTTTTTTTTTTTTTTCAAGTTATCCTTATTGCTACGGGTTTTAAATAAAAGCGTACTGCGATTTTAGAAATGCAAAGGGAAAGTTTTATTTCAAACCCTGAGGTACAGTCATGAAAAATTCTCTTTTCAATTTCGCAAAACGTACTCTAACCAGATATTCTCTTGTCCTTTTTAATTTTTAATGTATCTAATAATTTTATAGCTAGCGATATTCCTACCTCACTGACGCTCGGTCGGTTAATAGAGAAAAGGTTCAAATTTTCGTGGACAGGAAAAAGGAAAAGCTTCTCGATGGCTGAAAAAAGAAAAGAAGAAATCTTTATGTAACCCTGAAGTGGAGGTTCAAATAAAAAACCTCGAGACCTTTGATTGACCAAGTTTTCTAATTATTCATCAGCAGTAAGTTTATTTCATCCCCAATTACAAATTTCCATGAACGAATTCACCATCCTATCGTAAAATTTTTAACCATTTAAATAAAAACTCATCGTTTACAAAAGATATTTCGAAGGCCACTATAACAATTATTGTGCAAAAGTGCTTTGTAATTTAGGCTTTACAGTTGAATATTAATTTGTTCTTAAGCTGAGATGAAGATTGACACATGAAGCATCCAAGGGCTCTTTGTAAGAGTTATGAAGGGCTTAGGGCTTGTGATGATTGACGTATGTCGATAAATTTTGTTACGTGAATTTAATTATTTAAGTAAATTAACCGATGGCTGCGCATGTTTGGAATTCTCTCTAGCTCGCGAAAGCATCTGAAGGGAATCTTTTTTTATGAATTGAGAGCCTCCATTATTAGTCCAAAATGATGGACCCAATATAAGATATATAAATTAATAAAAATATTTATATTGCAAATACAATTATATTTTATTATTATTTATGTTTATAAAAAAGCTTGACGAATTATCCAAAAAAGTACTAAGTTTGTTTACGGCACTAGAAATTAATATTTGAGCGTCAAATAATAAAGTATAGCTTTACTAAATCATACAAGTATATAGATAATCAATAAACAGCTGCAAGCAGGGCTATATATCGCGAAGTTCACGAGTAATAATGCGCTAATGTTATTTTGTTGTTCAAGCTTTTAACGACCTTTTTATGTGATCTATCTTATAACTTTAACATAGTTTTATTATTCGAACATTTTCATGGCTGTGAGTTACAGTTTATTACATTAAAATAAAAATTTTAATTTGCAACACAAATAGATTTGTTCTTTTTGTTGTAATTTTTAAAGAGAATTAAATTAACTGTTACTAATAAAATTATCAAACAGCATTAAGAAACAATTCTTTTAATATAATATAAGAGTGAATTTCAGTGTCTTTATGGATTAGTTTATCCATTTAATAGCATAATTGAGGCAATGAGAGACAGTTTTTTGCGACAGACAGGTAGTTTAGTTTAGGAATTAAGAGGAGTGGCAAAGAGGTAAGCTTTAAAAAGATTCTCATGAAACAAGTAAATAGAGTAAAAAATAAATCAAATTGGTGAGCAAAGCCGCTGAAAAAGTCAGGTTCTATGGAGGAAAAAGTCATAACGTGTGAATATTTTTTATTTCGCCTTTTGAAAACGAATTTTATAAAATTTAAGATTCAGAGCAAGATTGAAAGTAAAAAAAAAAAAAAATAAATTTTAAAACTTTATCTAGTTTTATACAGAAATTTCTTTTACTTTTCATGCTGGAATTTCCGAGATAATTAATATATAATACAGTTTTAAAGTGTTTTAAATGCAACTGTAATTATTAAAGTTTTTTTATAGAAACATTTCATAAATAATTCAATTCCTATAATAAGGTTATAATTTTTGATCAATAATAATAGATACGGGCTTTGCCGGCAAAAAATTAAAGATAATTAAAATGTTATTTGTTTTAATCCAATTTAGATGGTCTACGTATACTCTTTTTCAAGAGGCAATCTGAAAGTTATAATGTAAGAATTATAATTATAAATTTAAAAAATCAAATTTTAATACAATGCTTAATTCAAGAGAGTTTTATAGTTTCAGTTTTAATAAGCTTATTTAAATTTTATATACAATCCGAAATAAATTATATAATAGAATGAAATTTTCTCTTCTTCTTATTACTATCATATTATTATTTGCATTTAAAAATGTTTTTCTTTGAAATGAAATATCAAAGAATGTTTCATGAAATAGTTGTTATTCTCATCGATAAAGGATATTAGTCAACGTTTTTTAATGAACGTTTCTCGGCGAAAACGAAGATAAACAAATTCCCGCACCACCTCGGCTACGGAAAAAAGGCAGAGCCGATCGATAAAGCGGGCGGATTAATTTTCCACCTGCCGGGTACGTAAAAATATTGTCACGATGCATTAGAGAAAAATTAGAGTCGCGCGTACAGCGATTAGCTTCGATAAGCGAAAGATAATGCCAAGAGTGAATCAGTTTTCGCGCAAGGCAAGCAAGGTCGTCGCCGGGAGCGGCAAACAAGCTTGTTTTTTCGACAACGATACGCGAAAAAGTTTTTCGCCGCCTCTTTTATTTGCCGATCTTTCGGGGAAAAATCGCACAGCCGCCCGACCGCAGACCGCGCACCATATTGAAAAGTTTATCGTCGCCGAGGATAACGAGTGCAGCCGCAGGGGCTTCAAACAAAGCCGCTCAAAAACACCTGTTTTCGTTACGCGTCCAGCGCGCGCAAAACCGGGAGCGGATTTTAACGAAGAAAATTTTTCACCGACGATATTGCACTGCCCGTTACAGCTTTAACAGATTGGCTCGTATCCTGAAATTATTACACAGCGACGCGGTTGAATTTGTTTGACGTCCCGGGACTTTTATTGCGGCGGTCGTTTCTTTTTACTTTTATGCGTTCTGCTGTTTACTGAACGATCTTAAGATAAGATAAATTATTTCAAAATTTTTCACGCTAATGTCAAAGTTGCAGTATTACATTTAGGAAATGGAGTTTCAAGGAGTTTATTTACTGCATTACAGCAACAAATTAATCTACATCAGTACACTCGAGCTGAGAAAAAATTGATTAACTGCAGTATTGACTCGCCTGTTCAGCGACGAAGAAAACGAGTTAAAATTAAATTGGAAATTAGAAATTCTCAATTTAAAAACAGTGTCACTTCGTATTCAGACGCGAAATATTCTTCCGCATTAACATAATGAATCTAGTTTCTCAAATGCAGTTATTTACGTTGCAGTAAAAAGATGGGGCGTAGCGGCAAGGAATCCCGTTGAAAAGTTCTAATTCGCGCTCCGAAGTCGAAGCTGACGGTATAAGTTAAAAGGAATATTCATAAATACTTAGCGCGAGAGCTATATGTATATGGCAGCCGGCTTAGAGCAGCGCCGCTCGGAATTTCGGCTTCGACAATTTCCGAGCTTACGCTCGTATAAAGCTCTTTTTCTTTGATAACTCTGTGACGGGGTTGCTTAAATCTGTTTGTAATTACGGGATTTAGAAGATGGCTTCCGCGCAAATTCAGGGGACGGCATGAAGGAGCGAATGCGTGCGCGGGACAATGCGTTTTAATTATTTTGAACGGGAGGAAGAGCCGCTGCTAGTCTCTTAAGTGCGCCAAGCCATTAGGGCTGAGGTTATTACAAAATTATTCCTACTAATTGTTTTAATTGCGCGAGAAACCATAATATCGCCGACCCTTTCTGCAGTGTTCAGCTAAGCACGGTTTTGTTTCGATGATTTTTGAAGAGTCGTTCAGCTGGGTATATTTTTTCCTTTTCCCCCCTTTTTCTTTTATTTTCGCCAAGAAATTTATTTTCGTCCCGAGATGCCTTTTAAAATCGTGTCATTAACGCCGGGGAATAACCTGCAATATTTATAGCTGTCATCAGGCGCAAACTAAAATAATGAGTACGATGTCTCGAAACGAGTGTCGCTGCTGCGGTTTTTAATTAAATAAGTTGGCCAAGAATTTCACAAACTCTTTTCGCTTCTAGCGCAATTTTTTCAGATGATTAAGCGGCGCAGAATCGAAGAACTTTAATTCAACATGATTTAATCAAATTCGATCGACGCGCGTATTTACGGTGATGCAATACCAATCGCTTCGCAAGTCGCTGTGAAAAATTCGCGCATTTTTTATAAGCGCGCGTAGAGCATATGGAGCCACTCGTAAATTACGCGATACAGGTGTGAGCCACTGCATTCAAGTAAACAACATCTATCACCCAAAGTAAGCTATTGCACATTGTTGACGTACGCCTGCAGATGGCTGATGTTTATTCATTTATTTACTTTTTAATGAAAGTAATTTTAATTAATCCGTCATTTGACAACGGCGGGCGAATTAAATAAGAAATTATAATGTAATTTTAGTTTTAAGTATGTGGTCCATTAGAATGCGACGATAAATTCACTTTTATACAACAGTAAGCATTCATTTTGGTTGGATAACGTTGCGGTCTAATATTTCGCTGAGTTTCGCAGTGTTTTTGCAAGGGTTCCGCAGAAATTTAGCGGAAAATTAACGCCTTTTTCACTTTTACGCGCATTAGATTCCTAATTAAATTTTCACAAATCATCGCGCCGACTTGGCGCGTATTTTACTAAAAATTTTTAAGTAATTTGGTCGAAAAGCTTAAGTACACGAGAATAACTCGAGACCATAACTCGTTCGCAGAGCTTGAGCCTGTAGCGAGCGTAAACGTAAACTACAATAATAAAGTAAGCTTAGCGTCATGTCGGGTCAAGTCCAGCAGGAAAAAAAGCGCTACTTTTGAAAAAATATAACGACGTTTGATAAACTAGACTTTACGAGCGAGGACGAAGAATTGAATTAAATCTCTCGCTGCTTTACTGTTACGTCGCGATCAGTTAAGGCGAGTTTCAAATATTGCTTCCTCCTAGAGGAAGTTTTGTGACAGTAATTTTTGGAATTGTTCTAAAGACCTGTTATAATTGCGTTTTAAGGTGTCAGGAACAAGAGCAAATGGTTTTTCAAAAATGTCTGTATGGGTGTGTGTGTATGTGTGTGTGTGTACCCCTGAATATCAGATTCTACTGAACAGATTTTCGGCATTTAAAGTTTTCCATAATTTGAGTCTGTCCCTCGGTTATCACAAAAAATAGTAGTTTTTATTTTGTTATTTTTCTCAGTGTATATATATGACATAGACCAGTTATAGTTTTATTATTATTAATAATTTATTATTATTGTTTACATTAGTTTCAGCAATGTAGTTCAAATCAAATATAAAAAATTAATTTCTTTGACTAATAATTACTAGAAAATATTCAATGTACTTGAAATTTTTATTTAATTTTTTCCAAAACGAAGATAGTGTGAAAATGTATCACCAGACTAAAATCATTTTTTTGCTCTTGTATCGAACATTATTTTTTGTTAGGACTCTTGTACAAACCTTGATTAGCAATAACAAAATTTTTATTCAAATTTTGTTTGTTGTTCATTAAATTCTAAAATGGACACAGAAAATTAAAAAAAATTTAATTTAATATAGAAGAGTTTGAAATTATGTTGTTGAAATCGATTGTTGTTAATGAATCTCGGAGCTAATATTCGAAATATAAATTAGTTAAGAAGAAGCTAAGTGCCGATGAATTGGCCGCGGTTTTTCTTTACCGAGATGGACGTTCTACGTTAATTCGCGAGAATTATAGGAATTTTATAAATATACTTTTGAATGATCAATTTGCTTTTAAATGCTTTGAAAATTGCAACGGACGCAATTAACTTTGCCGTAGATGAGCTTAAATTAATATAAAACGACTTCGGATTATTGACTGACTCGGCTATGAGTTTGCCTTTATAAGTATAATTTTTTTAGCTTTGAAAAGGACTCCCGTTGGGGTAAAAACTTCGGTTTTTAAAAATAAAATAAAAACCTAATTATTGACAGAATAACAATTAGCTTTATTCCACCTTTATTTAAAAAAGTGTTACTGTTATTAGTATCAATTGATCATTAATAGAAAACGAATAAATAACACGTACTCGATATCTATATTAGTCGGTGTGACTTTTGTGATTTGAGTATGAAAAGTTATTTCCCGTAAATTTTGGCTTACTGAAACCAAATCTTCCCACAGAAATGCTCTATAGTTCTTCGTTCTATGTTAGTCCTACTTCATAAAATGCAAATCTAATAGTAATTAATACATTTGTAGCTAACTTCTGTATTAACTAATAAAATAAAAAGTAATTAGTCAATATTCAAGTACTATGTCTGAGCAGCCTTTTTTTGCTATTAAAGAACTCTCTAACCCATCTGGTTTACTGCGCTAATAAATTACCAAAAAAGAAAAAGAGAAAAAAAGACAGCGTTATTTCTGTGGTCAGATTTCGTTACGGCAATCCAAAACCTACGGGAAATATCTACGCTCAATCCACAAGAGTTACGTTGACCAGTGTAATAGATAAAAGAGACGTGCAAAAAATATACTGGCACAATTCTGCTGATAAATAAAAAGCCCAGACCTGTAAAATAGACAAAACGGCGTTCGTTCGCGCTTCCTCGCTAGTTTTACAACTTTGTAAAAGCGGTCGACACAAGGAGGCCAGACAGAAAGTAGTTGTGCTAGAGAGAGAGAGAGAGAGAGAGAGAGATAAATAATTCGAACCAGACTACCAGAACTGGTACTTACAGAACCGCGGAACTACTCGGACGGAGCCTCCTCTGGTGGGCGGAAAATCGGAGTCCAGAAGTGGACGTCTCTCGAGTGGAGCAAGCTGCAGACACTCTATTAGCCGGTCCAAAAAGGGAATCGTACGGGTTTCAGCGTGAGCGCTGTGCTTCTCCGAACTTACGGGGTCCTCGGGTCATAGCGGTATCGCGACATTGCGAACTATTATCTCTTTTCCACTCCTGACACCTGTAACAAATATAAGACAATTATTATTAGGAATATTACGTAATATTACAGAGTTAGAGAGAGAGAGAGAAAGAGATAACGATTAAACGCTCGGTACAAAGTTTGTACGATTTGACAAGCCGCAAGGTAGCGTAAAAGTCGACGTTAAATAAGATAAAAAAATAAATAAATAAAAATGGATACGAATTTTGAATCGCTTTTAAAACAAGTTTATTGAGTACAAATTAAAAAACTACAGTTGACGTGCGTCAGGCTTTTCAGTAGTAGACTCTTTCAACAATAAACTTATTTTGAATGCGATTTGCAATTTTTTTTTCATTTTTATTACGAAAGAATTGCGTAAAATATATAATTATATATGATAGAAAATAATGGATGCAACCCATATTAATAAAAGTCCTACACATAAGACCTCCTTTTAATAACAAACATTTTAGTGTATGTTTCATTAAAAAATTCGAATTGGTTTTAGGGTGATTTTCACCCTTTAAATGGCCGAATGGACTGATAAAAAAACCATGTATCGAATATTTTTTGATGCTCTACAACACATCCCAGAGTGGACAAAATCGGCGAATTACACCTGAATGACCTTCCTTGTTAGTATTAACAAACGAATATTCCCGGGGCTTTGCGCATTTTCTTTATTTTTAATTTGTATTAAAGCGCAGCCTGAGCAAATGATCAATTAAAAAAATACATAACATATCAACTTAATCAAGAATTTTCTTTAAATAATGAAAATGTAGTATATTAAACATCTAGGAAGGAAAAGTTTCTCCTCGCGTGGTGCGTAATCAATTTCGCTTTAATATTTTTATCAAATAAAGGGAATTTTTTGTGTCACTGCTCATATAATGCAGATCTACAATTAATTCAAAATATTTTGTGTAAATTCAATATTTACTGATGAATTAAGCTCCGTAAATAAGCTGGATTTATGAAACAATGTCGCTTATATTGTAATGAAGAGAATTATTATCATGTTCAATAATTATTAAAATTGCTTGTTTATATTTCACGAAAGAAATTTTATTTTACGTAAGATTAGTTAATCCACTTTTTTTGTTTTAAAAACTTTTTCGTCTTATGGTAAAAATGTCCTTGTATTTAGGTTTCATACATTCAAGAGACTACCCGAGATGGATTCAGGCCATTCAAAGCGTTATCGACGTTCCTCTGCGTTCAGGCAGAATGTCCAAAGAAGCGCAGTGAATAAAAAATTTACGTAGATGAGGCGAATAAGGAACTTCATACTGGAAGAGAAAAGATGTAAAGAAAATTCCGACCAAGTATTTTAGCCCATCTAGAAGTGCTGGGTTAGCCTAGAAAGTTAATTAGGATCGTAAACCAGTGAAAGAGAAAGTCAAAAATGCGAAAGAATCTGAAAAAGAGTACCACAAAAAGTAAAGGAGCCAAAGTTGCTTGACTGGAAAGGTCTACTCTGGCTGCCTATCGTTAATTAATGTTATTAAAAAGTTTTTTTCATTCAAAAGAGTTCATTATTTCATAAGTGCCACTGGAGTTATATCTAATGAAGTAAACTTTAAATACAGACTCGTATTTAAGAAAATAAATGCTATTTAGCTACTGCATTTCTCGCGTATTATTACGAAAGATCGAAGAAATTAGAGGTTAAATATCAAACTTTCATTTAAAAGCGGAATAAAAAACTCCTCAAATTCCTGTTACTTCTTTTTTAATAAGAGAAATTTCATCGCTATTGCTAATGCCTTTTCATTTCGTAACTCGAGAGTTTTATGAAGCAGTAGCAGCAAATTAAATTTACTGCATTAAAAAAAAAGATGACTTAGAGTAATTTATTTGCATAATTTGTGTTCGTAAGATACAAATAATAATGATTTTAAGACCTTAGGATGATTCATGGAATGGGATAATATGTTGTTTCAATAAATAAATAATTTATTAGTGCAATGCAAAACTTGCAAGTAAAACCGTATTGATCAGTGTGAGTAATGTTTGACTAAATTTGAATACTACGAGTTAAATAATAAAGATAAATTTGCAAGTAACACAAAATACATTATTATATATCAGTATTATACTTTTAACATACAAACAAAAAGTTGAACCAAACGTGTATACGTGAAAAAAATAACGCTATTGCACGTTTAAATATAGTTTCTCATAAAGATTCTGAAAGATTTTTTTAAAACTAATTTTAAATCGTGTAAAAGGTGTCACTTCTTTTAAATAATTATTTACTGATAAAAATGTAACATGTAATAATTATAAACAGACAGCAATTATAATGAATTTGATATTAAATGATTTTTCGAAATTCTTAAAATATTCGAGTATGAGGGAACCCCCTCTCGTATATCTTACTATATTATATAGTTGTAAGCGTTATTTTTATCATTCAGCTCCCCCTTTCCTCCCCTTCCGGTCCTCCCTCCGACTGCCCGTGCCGCCCTCCCTCGTTCCCCTCTCATCTCACCCTCCTCGCTCGGCTCGCCAATTTAAGTATTAGTAAAAAAATAATTAAATGAGATTAAAATAATGTAGTTTAAAATAATGTATATATATAGAAATAAATAAATAGAATAAATGCTTTTAATGATTTGCTGTTTTCGGTGATATAAGTGCTAAGCAGGAGGTGCAACGCAGGTGCCTATCCGTACTGCAATTATACATGGCTAGAGCTGCAAAGCAATTTCTTGCGAGCTACGAAGCGAACAGCGAGAGAGGAGAGGATGGAGGGCACGAGAGATGCTCTGATGTTTGGCTGCACTGCACTCGCATAATCTTATCGACAGTAAAGGTAACGTCTAGATTCCGGCAATTACGACAGTGAATTAATCTGCCGAATAAATTACGTCGCCTAAAAGCTGGATCCTTGAATTATCTTGCTTTTACTTTTTCTCTATTACTTATAATATATACCTGCTTCGCCGTAGAGGCGACGGTGGAACTCAAATAAAAACTTTTTGTAAAAACTGATAATATGAGTGGGTAATTTATAGTTAATGTTCTTAAATTAAGTTGCAGTGTGAAGAAATGGCTTTAACGCACAAACAATTATTATTATCGATAAAACAGTGTGCTTTCATTTTTACGATCATATCAATTCTGTAAAGGTGAGATTATATCGCAATTAGATAAATAAGAAGTCAGTGTTTTTCCGGTATTAAGTGACTCTTATAAAAGCAGCTGTTGTTACCGAGGCTAGGCTTTAGTTCATTGTGTTAACTTACACGATTAATAATGCGGATCCTGGTAATTGGTTTAAGTTTAGGGCTTTTAGCCCTTGGTGCCACTGCTTGCCGCGTGGAGATCGATGAAAACTTACAAGATCTCAATTGGTGGAAGACCGCTACCATCTACCAGATTTACCCCAGGAGTTTCATGGACAGCAATGGGGACGGAATCGGAGATTTGAACGGTATTATCAGTAGGATGGAACACATCAAAGAAGCCGGGGCCGATGCTTTGTGGTTGTCACCGATTTATTCAAGTCCCCAGGCGGATTTTGGTTACGATATTTCGAACTTTACCAATATCGATCCCCAATATGGTACTCTCGCGGACTTTGACAAACTTGTTGCTAAAGCAAAACAACTTAAGCTAAAAGTTATGCTCGATTTTGTGCCTAACCATAGTTCCGATGAACACGAGTGGTTTAAGAAAAGCGTAAAGAGAATCGCACCATACGATGACTATTTCGTGTGGAGTGATGGAAAGCGCGCGGAGAACGGTACACGGATACCACCTAATAATTGGTTATCTGTTTTTGGTGACTCTGCTTGGAAGTGGAACGAGGACAGAAAACAATTCTACTACCACGCTTTTGTGGAAGGTCAACCGGATTTGAACTACCGAAATGAAGCGTTACAAAAAGAAATGAGAGACGTGTTAACGTTTTGGATGAACAGAGGAGTCGATGGTTTTCGCGTTGATGCCGTTAATCATATGTTCGAAAGAAAGGATTTAATTGATGAGCCAAAATCTAATCAGAATGTGCCAGAAAATGACTATAATTACTTGATTCACAGTTACACAAGGGACTTGAACGAAACCTACGATGTAGTTGGAACATGGATAAATCTTTTGGAAAACCATACGAGGATTCACAAAACAGATGGTAAATTGATGATTTTGGAAGCATACACCACCCTTGAAAGATCCATGAAATTTTACGAAGTAGGTGCTAATCCTTTCAATTTCATGTTTATTGACCCTTTAAATAATGGATCTACAGCGCTAGACTTTAAAAGAACAATAGATAATTGGTTAAATGCCATTCCACAAAACAAAGTGACCAATTGGGTTGTCGGAAATCATGATAACCATCGAGTCGCATCCAGATATGGTTATAAAAGCAATCGTGCAGATCAAATTACAATGCTGTCTGCTGTACTACCTGGAATCGCAGTTGTATACAATGGAGATGAAATTGGAATGATTGATAGAATTTTCACGTTTGCAGAGACGGTGGATCCTGCTGGATGTATTGCTGGCCCAGATAGGTTCCAGTTGAAATCAAGAGATCCGGAAAGAACACCATTTCAGTGGGATAACACAGCAAATGCTGGATTTTCGACTGGTCAAAAGACTTGGCTGCCGGTTCATTCTAATTATCAAACCCTTAACTTAAAAGCAGAAAAGGCTGCGACAGTATCGCATTACAGGGTGTTTCAAGCTTTAACAAAGTTGAAGAAAACTGCAATTCTTCAAAAAGGTTCAACTGAAGTACTGCTGGCGACTAGTGACGTATTAGCTGTTCTTAGGAAGATATCAGGCCAAAATCCAGTTGTGTTATTGATCAATTTTTCTAACGATGACATCGAAATTGACGCTAAAGTTTGGTTAAACATACCTGAAGAATTGACAATTTACACAGCAAGTGTAGAATCAGGATTAAACATCAATACTAAAGTTTCAACATCGAAATTAAAGCTTCCTGGGGCAGCTTCCGTTATTTTAAATTAAATAAAATGTGTAGTATCTTTTAAAACAGTGTAATTTTAATTTTAATGAATATAAAATAATTTTTGATTATATTTTAATCTAAGATTGTAATAAAGTAAATTGTAAAAAAATAAATTTTTAAATCAAAACTTCTTTCTCTACCTCCTTTAGTATAAGTATTTTCAAATTTTACAGATTTACTTATTCTCAGGTAAACTTTAAAATAAAATGCGGTCTTTAAACATCTGCAGTTTTTGGGTAAAATTAAAATCGAGTTGGCAAATATTACATTTTTTAATTAGTTTGAATCATTAAATCCATACAGCATATGCGCTTTTATAACATCTCGAAAGTTTATGATTAAATATTTTTGCCCAAGGGATATTTAAATACTAATCCTTCAGAAAATTTCTAGGAGATTAAACTTATTTTATTCTAGCTGTTATCAATTATAAAAAATTAATTACTTTGACAATTCAAAATTCCAAAAATGGCAGGTCTCTATATACAATCTTTCTTCTTACCCTGCTCGAAAATTCGACTTCTGTCCCTATATACCTCCGCTAAAAGTCGATATTCCCTCCCGAAAAAACAAATGAAAACAAAAGTACCCTGCTAGAGCTAATTCTGCTCACATAATCATCTAAAAAATCATGATGGTTCACGTAGTACGCTTGCATCTAAAATATTCTTTTGATTTAATTTAAAACTTCTATTCTCATATGTAAGGTTAAAATTTCTAAGATATGATACTAAATTATTAAAGATTAATGAAGTTACGAAAAAAATGTTTTGAATTTATATAATAAATAAATTTCTAACAAGCAAAATAATATTTTAAAATTATTTTAATTATTTTATGAATTACGTTTTCTAGGACGGTAAATATTCCAAAAACAAATTGTTCTTTAAATTTTGAAATAGTAGTTAGTTAACTTTTTCAAAATATCAATCAAAGAATAATAATTTTCAACGTTATTAAACCAGTGATCTATTATGAGCAAAGTTAGGCACACCGCGCGCGCAGTTCTAAATCAAAGTTCTGATAATTCCAAAGATTCTTAAATAAATGCTATAATAAAAGTGTCAATAAATATTTTTAAAAATAAAAATTAAATAGTAAAAGTCTAGTTTTGCTTTTTTTCGCTCCGGGCTTTTCAGCACCCGCTAACCAATAATCCTCGAGTCGTAAGTGTTAGCGGATGCTGAAAAACACATAATCACATATCAATATCAGGCCCAGCCAATGAAACTTTACCTGCAGGGAGTACATGCCTTGCATGTAGCTCATAGTTCCCGTCTAGCTTTTATTATGAATTAGCCGCGAATTTTCAAGCGGGTAGGTAGAAATAATACATTGGGCAACAAGGGGAAAAAGTAAGCTAATTTTGGGGTGAGGTGTTCTGCACGAGTCAGAGTCGAGGGCGCCGAAGGTGCTCGAGACACACCTGTCAAAAAATTTTCATGCGCAATTTAAACAAATTTAAAAAGTTATGACTTAAAACGTTTAGAAAAATACAAAAGAAATCATTATTAAAATAATTTATTTATTATTTTAACAATGTTAATAACATATTTATATTGGGGTTTGTGATCTATTCTAAATCTATTCTAAAAATATCATGAAAATATCTTATTATCTTCTTTTATAGGTAATTTTAATGGAAAACATTTAAATGTATTTAAAATTGTTTTTAAATTAAGAATTATTTATAAGCTATTTACAAATTGAAAAATATAAAAGTATAAAATTAATTAATTTTTGTTTCTTAAACCATTTGCCCCGCATATCCCAAGTGTGGGGTATATTCCAAAAACATATGCTACAAAAATTACCAACACTTATAGAGGGTCAAATTCTAATTCTGAAAGTCCTACACCATTTTCACCTATGGTGCATACATTTTAACGTGTATTCTTTTAAAAGATTAGCCAATCAGTGTGCCCTGCTGCTCGATGTTGCTAGAAGTTTTGAAATATAATCTTTTGATACGTTATCATGTTTGCAAAGATTTCAATCATGATAGTATTAAAAAACTTTAAGATTCATAAATATATTTATTTTGATTAGATATAAAGCGTTTTTGTTTTTTATAAACTTTCAAGAGAAGGTATAAAATTCAGTGATAGTCGAGCATTACAAAGCTCACTGCTAAAATGTGGAAAGTGTTGTTACAAGGCCTTGCTCTTCTGACTGCATTCAGCGTCGAGGGAGCAAGTAAATCAGAGTGGTGGAAAAATAGCATTATTTATCAAGTTTACCCACGGAGTTTTAAAGACAGCAATGGCGATGGTGTTGGCGATCTCAATGGTATAACTAGTAAACTCGAGCACATACGCGACTCTGGTGCTAAAGCTGTCTGGCTTTCGCCAATCTATGCTAGTCCTCAAGTAGATTTTGGGTACGATATCTCTAATTTCACGGATGTTGACCCGCAGTACGGCACGCTTGCAGACTTTCGCCGACTTGTTGGTAAAGCTAAATCGTTGGGCCTTAAAGTTCTTTTAGATTTAGTTCCAAATCACAGTTCAGATGAGCACGATTGGTTCAAAAAAAGTGTCAAGCGGATCAAGCCGTACGATGAGTTTTATATATGGAAGAATGCTACCATTGGAGCCAACGGAAGAAAATTACCACCAAATAATTGGATCAGTATTTTTGGAGGATCTGCCTGGCAATGGAACAATGAGCGTAAGCAATACTACTACCATCAATTCGCGAGTGCCCAGCCAGATTTAAACTACCGTAATGCCGATCTCCGTCGGAAAATGGAGGAAGTTATAATTTTTTGGCTCGATCAGGGAGTTGATGGTTTTCGCATAGATGCGATAATTCACTTGTTTGAAGATACTCGTTTGCTCGACGAGCCTCGATCCTATAAACCTGGAGTTTCCCCTGATGAATACGAATATTTGGACCATTTGTACACAAAAGATCAAAATGAAACGTATAATGTGGTAAGTCGCTGGCGCCAAATAATGGATGCTTATGCTGAGAGTCATGGAACCGATGCCAAGTATGCCATTGTAGAAGCAGGTTCGCCTATACCATTGATGATGAAGTACTACGAAGTCGGTATGGATCCTTTCAATTTCATGCTTATCGCAAGTTTACGTAATAACTCGAGTCCTTCAGATTTTGTTCGCGAAATTCGAACTTGGATAGACAATGTACCAAGACATCAGAGTTCCAACTGGGTAGTTGGTAACCACGACAACAGCAGAGTAGCATCTAGATTTGGCTATAACAGCAACAGGGCTGACCAGATGTCAATGCTCGCAGCTATTCTACCTGGAATTACTGTGATTTACAATGGGGACGAGATCGGGATGACAGATAGACCAATGACCTTCAAGGAAACTGTTGACCCAGCTGGATGTAATGCTGGTCCAGAGAAGTACCAGTTAAAATCAAGAGATCCTGCTAGAACCCCATTTCAATGGGACAATACAACCAGTGCCGGTTTTTCGACCAACAGAACTACGTGGCTTCCCATTAACGAGAACTATAAGATTTTAAATTTAGAAGCGCAAAGAAAGGCAGAAGTATCACATTTCAAAGTTTTTCAGGCATTAGCAAAGCTCAAGAACACGACGTTGCTGCGCGAAGGTCAGCTGGAAATAAGTACAAGTTTGGATGGTCAAGTTCTTGGAGTTGTTAGAAGATTACCTAACCGTACACCCTTAGCATTAGTGATTAATTTTGCTAATACACTTGTAAAGCTCGACACGACAAAGTGGCTACATCTACCTGACACAATTGATGTGAAAATTGCTAGTGTTAAGTCCGGATTGAAGGTGGGAACGACTGTGAAAGCAGCAGATTTTTCGTTACCTGCAGCAGCATCTGTTGTTTTATCAGGAAAGGATTTATCTTAGATTTTATATTAATTACTAAACTGTACTTTCATTTCACTTTACAATGTCTTTTAATATTAGTGCTGTTAAAGTATTTAAAGGTTTAAAATAAAGATATAATAAAATACTTACACATATTTGATTTCATAAGTTTCATAATTGTTGATTTTTATTTTTAAATACAATTAGGTATCGTAGTTATGATGGTTAAACGAACAGTTGGCTGTTTTCTATATTGTCATTTGCTTGGCAACAATTTTTAGAGGATTTTCTGCGACGAGGAATATTTTTATTCTTATTAAAGAAAATTATGTAATTTAAGGTAGTTATGAACCAAGATAAAGAATTCATAAAAAAGATTCTTAGCATTAACTACATCAATTGCTGTATGTTATAAAATTAACTTTTATAAACTGCAAAAAAAATTAAAAAGTCAAAATTTGATATTGTAAATAAAGATATGATTCACCAAAGAAAAAGTTTTTCAAAGCAATGAATTTTTTTTATTTTTTTATTTATTTCAACATAAAGGGGCTCAGTTTTGCGTTCAGGTAGGTGCTATTTATTCGGATATATAATAGCAGGATTGGTCGACGACCTCATACTAAATAATGCCAATTTGACCACTATGATTTGCTGCGCGAGAGTTCAATGGCTTTGTTTTGGCATGCTTTTCTTAATCCTATAAAATTCACTTCGAGCTTGAGCAGCTTGGATTAAATTTATCGTTGATGAAATTGAATTTTGGGTCATTGAATTTTGCAGAATCCAAAAGAAATTAATATTTATGTTTAAAATAAAATAAAGTAAATGAAAAGGTAAGTCTTGGGACGTAAAAAGGGACCATATAAAATTAAATGATTATGTTTGTATAAAAACGTAAAATTTGTAAAGTTTTATCAATTTTTATTAATAAAAGGTGGGCAATCTACTTACTAAATTATCAGAATGAAACAATTCAAGTAATTTTTTCACAGCGGATTATTAGTACCGATTTAAACTAAAATACAAAGAATTCTAAATAGCACTTATAAGGCTAACGGCAAAAAGGTGCTGCACTTTAATGCAATCCGCAAAAGTGGGTGCACTTGACTGAAACTGTAGAAGTGTGGGTCAAAGCTCTCCTAATAAAAAGCTGCTTACTTTGCAGTTGTGCCGGAGCATTAAAATTCGGGCTAAGCGCGAAAGCCTCGCGGCCGCGAGACGATGGGGGCTCCGCCCGTTCGACGCGCCCGTCAGACTCGATTACGTCCCGAAAAATTATCAGCGCGGGCGCATGCGCTCCGAGTCGTCCCTTCTTCGGCCTATCGCGTGTCGCCTGCATGCGGAGAGACACCAATCACCCTGAGTGCATATTCTTCAAGTAACTCGGTGACCTCGCGAGCAAAAGCCTCGTAATGCTAGGCAGGGAAAACGGGTCGAGTAGAGCTACGAGGGAAATTTTTCGAAAGGCGCTCGATGGTGCGAGCCTTCTTTCAGCCTGCTGTGCGCTTTCAATGCGATAAAAATTAGATGCGCTCCATAAAAAGAATCTTTCAAAATTGCCGATAAAAATTTTTTCAGTTTTAATAGACATTTATCCTGTCGTTGGAAAATGGGTCGGTTTTTAATGTTTTAAAACTATTTTGTCATAGGAAAGCTTTGCGTGGATTTAAATCAGTATATTTTAGTAAAACAGTCGTGTTTTTAAAAATATATTCTGCAATGTATTCAGCTATAAAGTCTTCTAATTTAAATCTCTAGAAACATCTTTAATCATTAACTTATTTACATAAAGGATTATTGAAATTTTGGGGTTCCGTCACTAGTTGGTAGGTATATAACTGATATGTATATATGCTTTTTCTAAAGATCTGACTTTTTGGTAAGTTATACATGACCTATATAAATAAAGTTTTGATTGGACTCTTAAAAAAGCTGAAAAAGTACATAAAAGTTTAGTGTGATACTAAAAAAATAATTATAATAATTTAATTTAACATGCACCATAAGAACAAATTCATTGAATTAAAACAGGTTGCTTTGAATTTTGATTTAATAAATTAACAATAATAAATTACAGCTCATTCGTAATATTTCATGAATATATAAAATATAAATAAATGTCTCATTGAACTTTTAATCATTACGAAGAGCGAAGCAAATCAGAACTCTAGAGATTGCGTTTCATAAAAGAAAGGCCGGACCTAGAAGAAGTCGCGAAGTTGGCTCGTACAGAAAATTGCGGACGAGAGCAGAGGGGCCGGGTCTTATTTGTCACTAGATAATAACTTGTCGCTTCTTAATTAACTCTTGGATTCTCGAGGGTTCTACGAAAGCAGGGCATACTTTGCGCGGTCGCGCTCTTCGCTTGACGAGGGACTCTACGCGTCGCCATTGCGTCGCGGTTGTCTGCGAACTTTGATAAGAACTCCTGCCCGTTTAGCCTATTTTTTTAGTTAGTTTTATTCACAGTTTACACGGCGAATCAGCGAGAACTGCCAAGCAAATTGCGAAGCTAAATAAATGAATGAAATGAAAGTGAGAGCAGCCACGCAACTTTTCTTCGCGCTCTTCAATTTATTCAAGCTCAAGTTTTCCGAAAGAAATGAGGCCACTCGGTCACTTAAAAAAAAAAACCTTTACGGAGATTTCTCTCCGCGAGTTCCAGTACTTCTGAGATCGCGAGCTATTCTCTTCGAAATATTTCAGGAATGAAGGAAATGGCATAAAAGTTTCGCGGTGCGACATATTAATTTTCTGCAGTCAGTATCGGGTGGAGAAAAAAAGAAGAACTTGACCTAAAATCTTTTATAATTAAAGTTATTTAAGTTAGTATTTCTCTGCCTAGGTTTCTCAGCCAACGATTAATTATGCTTTTTTAATTAATTAATTAATTTTAATGGATCGGTTAAATTTATGACCGATCGACATGTTATAACACTTCGAATTACTAACTGTTGTTCTAGATGATTGTCAATCATTAATTATAAAAATAAATGCAATAGTTGGTATATTAAGCTTCTATTATTGATGTTTCGAATAAATATACACTGAGAGAATTTTTCCTGAAAATTTACAATTAAATTTACAGGAAAAATTACCATTACGAATCGCAAACGTGGG
>JAWWEM010013180.1:0-24003 GCA_035582935.1 Ormyrus thymus | reverse complement strand
GCGCCACCAAGCGGAATTAATTTTATTTTTCACAACTGGCGCTTGGTGGCGCATTCTAACCTTTTACACCTCTCATGCCAAAACTAGCAACCGATGACTATTAGAAGAGCTTATCTTTTTTATATTTTTATATAGAAATTTTATACAAATTATGTAGAACCAAAATTCTACAAAACTTGTTTAAAATTTTGATAAAAATTATATACATCATTTCCATTTGGGTTAATACTTTAAGAAGCGAATTAAATTTCGAAGAAATAATTTTTGTTGAAATGTAAAACTTCAATTTGACAAATTAAGAAAATATTGAAAGAACTATTTACGTTTTTTACCACGTCTATCTGGAAAACTTAATTAAATAATTAGACAAGAAGTACCGATCGCCGAGGCAAAGAAAAAAAAACCGTAAAAACTCGACGAAACTTGGAATGCTTTTCCCGCAGCCTCGATATACCGGAGCAAAAAAGCAGCGCAAAACAGTACCGAGTGAGAGAACCTGTAAAAACTGGAGGAGGGGGGGTTTAGCAAAAAGCAGCCGGGAAGATAAATGACTCTGTCGTTTTCCGCGCCGTCGAAATTAAACCCGAGAGCGAGATTCCAATCTTCAGAGCCTCCCTCTGCTTTTTCCTTTCCAGGAGGAAGGCCTTCGACGAGAACATGACGCGAGACTACGTGCTCGACAACATTTCGATGGACAATCCGGACCTGGTCGCCTACATCAGGGACATTCAGCTCAATACGACGCTGCGCCAGGAGCCGCTGAACGCCACGCAGACCCCCGAGGAGCAGTTCGTCGTGAGTCAGCTGCAGGGGAAGCGCGAGGGAGTCTACTTTGAGTACACAAGCAGAGTGAGTGGAATTTGTATTGTGACGAATCGCTTCAAGGAGAGCGATTTTTCACACCTTAAAAGAAAGATCGGATCATTTATTTGTTGAGTCATTAAGGGTGTGACTTTTAGTCCAAGTTTTTAACGGGAGTATTTCTTGGGAGTCTTGCAATCGACTGCACCAGATAAATTGGAAAAAATTTGTAAAGCTGTTTTAAATTACTCGATCTTCTTCAGACAAATGCCGCAGTAAAGAATCTCGGGAATAGGCGCGATTTGTCTTCTCGGAGTGTGATAAAATTCCCTAAATAAGCAGACGTACAAAATCATCCTTTGTGTAAAAGCCATTTATCATCTCTAAAACGAGTACATACACCCTTTACATTATTTTTCTGCTTTGTTAGGATCACCTTGATATACGAGAATTTAATCGATGTAAAACCACTTTGCCTCCCATCATTCTGCTAAAGTTCTAAAGCATTTTTTAAAAGCAACATTCAGAATAAACGCCGATTTTAACTTGCCGAACGAAACGTCGTCCAGAGAAAAAATTTGTCGCGGTGAATCGGCCAAATTTACGCCTAGCAATGACAAACCAAACTTCGCTCGGCCCGTCGCCCGCTGGTCAATTATAAAGTCGGCCGTTTCTGGCCGCTTGATTCGCAGGTCGGCGCCACCTCGACTACAGGCTGGCTGGAGTCGAATCTCGGCTGGCGGGGCGTCATGGTCTTCACGGACCCGCGCAACTTCTTCGACGCGAAGCGGAGCACGAGGAACCCCAAGACTCGAGTGCTGCACGCCTGTCTCAGCACGGATAAGAACATCAAAGAGGTAAGGCGACTCTTCCCCGCCCCCCCTTTACTCTTGACTTTCGTCTCTTTGGATATCTCCCTTTCTTAGGGCTCTTGCGTTAATTAAATTTAACGCTGTGCGGGCTTTCGGATGGAAATGCCCCGTGATGATAAGAACCTTTTAGCGATAATTAGTTTTCTTCAATGTTTTTTTCGCGTCCGAGTCGAGAGCTCCGGTTTTACAAATATTGCGTTCTTTTAGCTTTATACATTTTGTTTTTTTCTCCTACATCTACCTGGATTTCTGTGGGCTCATTGAATTTATGTGCAATTTACTGGTCGAGTCTTCAAGGCGAGAAATATTTTTTATGGTAATTTAAGGAGAAATGGTACGGAAAATCTTCAAATTTTCGTTGATAAAAGAACCGCATTAAAAGCATCCAGTCGGAAAATATGACGGAGATTTTATTATTTTCCATCAACTCTGCTTTAAATTCGATTTAATAGCTCAAGTCTGCTTGAACTATTAAATTTATTAAAAAGTACCTCATAATAAGCGCGCAAATTCGAAATCGATAATCAAACGTCTCATTTGAAAGATAAACGATTGTATTAAAAAATAAACGAGTATATTTTGGCTGCAGTTATCTTCTAAAACGTTCGAAAAGATCACCAAAAAAAAAGAAAACTAAAAACTAAATTTTTCCTACCCCAAAAATGACCGACTTCCTTAAAGGACGAGAAAAGAGCCTCCTCTCGCCCGAATACACAATACGCGCATCGATCGAATGCGAAAGGAGCGCGCCTACTTTATGACTAATGAGAATTTTCGCTCTCAGATAACGTATCACCAGGAGGCCGACGTGCAGGTCACGAAGCTCGGCGAGGGTCCCAACAGCCTCGTCCTTTCCAAGGAGAGCCTGCCGGCGACGAGATTGATCTGCTTCCCGCTTTACTCGATCCTCCTCGCTTACAACACCACGACTCTCGACTACTTGAGCCTGGATAGCACGGAGGTCCAGGACGAACTGGTAAATGGACACATCTGTCGGCGTTTCTCGCTGAATAATGCGCGTGCGACTGCTTTTTGGCGAGAAAGATGATCGAATGAAAGCTCTCTTACGAAAAGATTTTTTCAGGACCCTGGTAGAAATCTCATTCCATTTTTGAAGTAGTTAAAGGCCAGTTTTTAATCGCAAAGTAGTTAATGGATAGAAAAGGGGGGAAAATGGGTCCCTTTTTCGCACAATAATGAAACGTTTTTTCCAATCTTTTTAAAGCATTAAAAATGGAATCAATTCTGCAATTGCTATTTTACAGCATTTCCAAGCTATTTTTATTGGCCAGTTTAGATACCTAGAAAAGGTGTAAGAACTCGAGCGAGAAAATGGCGACGAGGTGAAATTAATATTTTTCTTAATTTCTCGCGGAAGACAATTACAAACATTCAATTAATTTAAGCTACTTCTTTGCATTTATATAAGCTATCCATAGCAATTAAATGCTTTTTACTACATTACTGAATAACTGAGAACGGAGACTGAAGTGTAATAAAAATATGTAAGGTTATGTTCAAACTAAAAAATGGTCGATAACCGTTTCAAAAAATTTTTCATGGTCACTTTATAGATTGAAAATTCAACCAGGGGAAGAAAGCATTTTTAAGCTAAATTATAATTCGGGGATATTAATTTTCAAAAAGATCTTTAAGCTATAAACTTACGTACTTTTTTTAAACCCTTTGCTTAGGTTTTGGACACAATTCCATGGGACGTAATAAGGGTATCGGTGCTGTCGATCCACTGGGGTACTCATCACACCGAGACTAAAAGCATCGTTGACAAGCTTGCAAGCCACAACTATAAGCTCGTCAAGAGCCTCCCCACTGGCAAGCTCGTCTTCCTGTACAATCGTCGGCTTAAAATTTGAGACCGAGCCGAGCGCTCGCGGCGCAAGCAGTTCCGTAGAGGAAGCGATGCGCTGGATCGCAGCCTCAGCGCGAGATTCGCTGGTACGACTGTCGCTTACTGAGAAAAAAATTCAGGAATACCGTCGGTCGAGAGGAAACCGTTGTAATCGAAACATTCGTAAATAGTTGTCATCGTGCAGTCATACTTGCGAAATGTTCATAAAAATTATCATTTTTTAGTTTTATTATTTTTTTTTTTTTTTGTGCTATTGATTGATTTATGAATGATGAATTACTCAAGAATGTTGATTAAAATTCATGTTATTGATTAGTGATTGTAGGTGAATAATGCCTACATGCCTTATACGGTCACAAATTGAATAGTTCACCTCGTATGTAACTACATGAAAAAGAAACCAAAAAATGTAGGTGCGATTTTGCCGCAAATACCTTTTTTACTCAAGTTCTAAGATAATTAAGACACACACAAGATCTCAGTTCAGCCGCTATATGAATAAAAAGCGCGCACGTTCGTTTTTATGAATAACAATGGACTTATAGCTATAGAGTGAAAACTAATGATTTGTAAATATATCATTTATAATAAGTGGAGTTATTAAATAATTTCAGAACATTTTTTGTCTATTAAGATAAATAAAGCAGTTTTTACTTTTTTTATACTGATTTATTTTTATTCATTAAAATTTAGAGAATTATATTGTTCTATCTCTACTTTTGAATTTTTGTTGTTAAAAAGTGTATTTATTTTGAGTCATACATTTGTTCGCATACATGTAACATGTGTATAAATAGTTATGCAAAATATATTAATTTCATACATATTTTATTCACAATTTTAATAGAAACATCTTGAACTTTTAGTAATTGATAGAATAATAAAATTCTCAACTTGTTGCCCAAATGTATTAACAATAGGCCTTTGATATAGTAAATCTTTTTACATTGTTTATACAACATCATGAATTGACATAAGCTATGTTAAAAGCAATATTTACACAAAAGAGATTGAAATGACAGAAATAATGTAAATAATCATGAATTGACAGTGTATGTAAATGTGATCGTGCGCGATTTTTGTTCTTTTGTCTAAAGATTTCGAGCTGGCTATTGACGGCTGTCCTGCACTTACCTGCATTTAAGCAGTGATGAATAGAATTACTCGAAATACCTTAATTACGGGCCTTACTAGATGCGTAAGATGATTGTAATCTCATGCCGAAACAAGAAAAAGCAGAGAGAAGATAGACATTATATATGTACATGAGTGAAAAAGAACCAATGAGTTCCATATCGTTGCGAATGTTTATAGTCGTACAGTGCATTTACGTATTTTACATGAATATTAGGCTTACTAAAAGCTAAGTACAGAGTGTATCACTCAAATTTTCTGCGAAAATAAAAATAAGAATAATTGACTGATTTTTATTTAAACTAGTTTTAACAAAAACTGGATCATTTTGATTCTATTTATTTTTAATCAATGTTTTGATTAAGTAATTTATACAAGATGTAGCTTAATTTAAATGAAATAATAATCTTTTTGCTGAATTACGTAAGTACTGTAAATAAGGTTTATTTGCAAATACGTAATTATTTAAGGTATGATTTTACTTTTAAATGAATAATAACAATATAAAAATGCATTTAAATGAAAATCAGTTGATTTTCGAAATAAACTATTTAGGAGTGAGTAAACTAACATTTAAAGAAGTATTGTTGATAAATAATTAGAAGATGTAACTAATCGAAATTTATTATCGTTGAAGGGAACGATTATACACTAAAACTATTTTCCAACTCGCACAAGTCCTATGACTTAATGAGCTTATACGAGCTTTACTTTATTGTTATTAAAAATGCAACTATAAAGAATCATGCATACTGCAAAGTAACGTAAGTTTTCAAAAATAAAAAAAATTTCTGAAGTTAATTGGTAAAAAGCGCATTACTTTGCTGCACGGTATTATTCTTTCAAAACTTGTTTAAATACACAATAGCCTTTGTCTTTTGGCAAAATCATAATTTAAAACTTTGTAGTTTGTAACGTATGATTTATATTAATTTATTACTATTTTCAGGACGAACTTGTTAATTCTAGCACTAAATTATTACGACTGATTCTGGAAATACGTTTACCATAGAATTGAAAAGTAACTTGAAAATAGTGACGGTGCGACCGGTACTATACTTTATAAGTTTTCTATTTAAATAGTTTTAAGAATAAAATACTCTACGTACATATTAAAAATAAAATTTAAATAAACTCAAGTATTTATATATTGAGTTAGTTAAACTCTTAAAATTATCTACAATTTCTCTCAATTTAAAGACTTATTTTTTCAGTTTCAAATAAATATACTGTCGCTTTATGTCATATGTAATGTTGAACCATACACTTTTCTACATACTCAGCGTATTGTATTTAATTACTCATAAGACTCAACAGAACAAGAAACATACAAAGATGGTATTTTTAATTCGATCTCTAATTAAACTGAATAGCGATTAGGAATTTTTATAGCCACTCGCACAACTTAAGCGTCATTCCGTAATTAAGTTGTATACTTTGTAAACATAGTTCATGATTTTTTCATTCTTTTACTTGATTTTTCGCATTTAAAAATAATAAATGATCCACATTTATTTTGTCAAGATAAGTGATTTCTCAAGCAATAATAAATATCGATATTATATTTCTAAAAAATGTGTTTTTTTAATCGCCTTTGCTAAATTCTTCATTATTTTTGTAAAAACCAATGAAATTATTATTAACGTCCTTAAATCCTCAACAAAAAAAGTAAAATTAATAGTTCTGTATAAATTTAAATTTAAATAAAAATGAATACTTATAAAATTGAAAAAGTAATAGTAATGAAATATTTTTAGTACTTATAATATGAATGGAAGTTTTGCAATTTTTGAGTTATCAAGTACTAAACAAATATTAATTATGTTTTTTTTAAATAAAAATAAATATCTAATGTAGTAATATATTTTAAATTATAAAGTTAAGCTATTGTCACTTTTGAACAAATACTTTGAGCGTGAAAGTATGTTTTTGTATAAATACATCATAGAAAGCATTCTTCTTTATATTGACATAAGAAATCCAGAACAGAAAAGACTGATAAGAAGTTTTTTAGATTAGAAGCAAATATTTCGTAAAGATAACTGTATTTGAAGCTGTTATACGACTTTCAAATAATAACTATAAAAACGTTAATTACAATTTTATTCAAATAACTGTTTCTAAATTTAAATATTAATGTGTTGAACGTAAAAAATGCAGTTATATATTGTACATATTACCAAATTAAGTATAAAACAATCAACGTATTTCAAACATACCATTTTTGAAATATATAAAAATATATTATTATAAATGAAACGTACATTTAGTCAGTTCCTTGAAGTTACTAATTTAATGATTTGTAATACAAATATTTAAAAAAATGCAGTGATTCACTCACAGAATTTTCCGCCGAAGGCTTCATCGTCTAAACTTGTACATGAAAATTAAATGCTGAAAGTCGTTCCATCCGCGTAAAATGAAAGCTGGTATTGAAAGAAACATCGCACCGTCGCCCACTTCATCACCATTTCCGCGACAAGATTTTATTTGCTCAAAGTTTCTCGACCAATTTCTTCTTCTCTGGCTCCGGAAATCGAACTTGCTCGTTTTTTCCCATGCTGGCCGCGTAGTTACCGATAGGAAGGAGATGGAAACACGAAGAAATCAGTCTGTGCGAGTCGCGAAGCGCGATGAAAAATTCGATTTCTTCTCTTCCGCGGAGTATAGATTTCTTACCTTGCTCGCAATCTTCCACCTTTCCAGTGCCGTGGAGGACCCAACGTCTGTCGCCTCCGTCCTCCTTTTTTATTATCGCAGCTATGTCGCTGACAGAAGACGAGATTAAAGCAAGGCATCTTTCATTCCTGACCTTATTTTATTGAATCATTAAGTTTTTTTTTTATTTTTAAATCAATATATTTGCAATACCGCTAGCTCATGTAATTTATTAGTTTTATTAGTTTTATTATTTATTAAACAAGAATTCTACAAATTAGTCATAGTAATACAAAATTACTCGTTTTGTAAATAAATTAATATTTACATACTTTATATTCTAAAATTTTTTTATATTTTTACTCGAATCTTTATTTCAATTAATCGAAAATCAGCAAGTTGCAATTGCAAATGTAAAAAATTACTTCCCCTATAGTTTATTATCATGCTAAAGATAAGTAACAAGTTCATTTCAACTTTTCGACCTCAAAGCAAAGCAAGAATCTGTAAAAGTGACATATTACCGTGCTATTCTTTTTTATGTCACAGTTTTTTTGTTCATGATGAATTATATATCCATAAATTACGGAAAATTTTTTTTAATTAAAGAAATACTTATTAGCAAGAATATTTGTTTTTCTAAAAAAAATAGTTAAAGAATATCGAATAGTTTAAGATTCGGAAAATAAATATGTTATAAAATTAAGCTTTAAAATTCTTCTTATCTTTGGCATCAGAAAGCCAATAAAGAGGTTTTAATATAAAAGCATCATTAATCACAAAGATTCCTTGGTAAATTAAATAAATAAATAAGAAAAATATTTTATTAATTTTTACAGTTAAAGAAACTAGGATTATATATTTAAATTTTAAATTTCTCTATTTGTAAGAGCATTTTTAAGTATAGATGAATACTGTATAGATGTTGCTACACCCAAGTATTTGAACGAAAGCACGAGTAATGATAATACCGATACCATCAATTTTCTACAGCTCCAGTATCATATCACCATGACTTTTATTCTAGGTAATTTTCATTTTCACGGCAAATGTTTTTATATAAAATCTAACGATGACTTTCATTCTTAGAGTTAAGTGTTTGACGTTTTGAAATTGAAGATAACGAAAAATATTTGACAGACTACGTAACAAATAACGAATAATGAGGAAAGTATTTTAACGATTTTTTAACGAATCATTAGCAATTCTTTCACCAGTGAAGAAAAGGAATTAGAAACTACAGAAACAATAAAAATATCTTACAAACATTATCGAGAATCCGCCTCAACTGAAAAGAGAAATGAAAGAAAAATGTTTTAATAAATTGCTTGCCAACTCAACAGGAAACAGATAAACTACCCGTTAACGGCGAGTGCATCAGTTTCTAAAAAATTCCAGGCGCCTCGCAAATCTCCGCAATCGCAAAATAAATTTCCAGCCTCAAAAATGCGAGCCCAGCCGCAGTAAAAAAGCTCGCAGGTGCGCGCGGCAATAAAAAGAAAAAAAGAAGAAGGCAGCGCGCGCGAAAGCTTTCACGCGAGCCGATTTCATCGGAAAGCCAGACGGCGGATAAGGAGGTGGCTCGAAGAAAAACGCGAGAGTGTGGAGAGGCGGCGATCGGATTATCGGAGCCACCTTCTCCCTCCCCGTTTTTATTTCCGCACTCGGGCGACGATAAAGCCACCTCGGATCGGCGATAATGATTTTCCAGATAGCGCGAGAGACCGATGATATACGATTGTCCCTTGACTTGGAGCGTTCACTCGGCTGCTGACGAATTTACGAGGCAACCGAGCCACCGTCGTCTCTTGGTCTCCTTCGCGCGCGCGACGACGCTGGAAAAAGAAAAGAGCGAGGCTTCGATATAGTGACGAGCGATGCGCTGACGATAGCACCGGAGGATTATTCGGGATCGGGCTCGCGAACGGCAGGTACTTTTTTTTTCGCGCGCGCGCGCACCGATTGAGGAGGTCGCAGAAGGATGGAGGAGGACACCGGGATGCTGGGCGGCTCCGCGACGCGCCAGGAAGGCAGTAAGCTCTGGCAGTACCTCTCCGCTGTATCGGGTAATTTGATTTTATCGGGAGGGAAGGATGCGTTGTTTGGCGCGTGCTTCTGCCTCTCCTTGTTTGTATATATTTTTTTCAACATTGAATTAGAGCTGATTTGAATTTTTTAAGCTTACTTGGCTGTTCGAAGAATACTCTTTATAGAAATTTACTATTAAAACGTATGAAAAGTCCTTTATAGTTTCTGAAAAATATTCTCAAGTGTATTTTCTAGTTTTTATTTTAATTCATTGCATTAAATACACCTGCATGTAGCAGTGATCTCATTATACTAGTATATTAATAATCATTGCTATTCTCATTATAACTTTCAGTGGTATTAGTAGTATTTAATCATAATTAAAAAAGTATATTATAAAGTAATCAAAGTTGTTCTGCCGTTAAAATATTAGCATGTATCATTTGAAAAAGTAAATGGAAAGTCTATTTATTCATGAAACTTTTTCCAATATTTTCTTCGTTTTGTGTTTTTAAATGATTCATATTTACTCAATGTTTGTGAAGAGATGAAGTGTTTATTGTTTGTCACTAACGTACTTGGTTCAAGGCAGGAAACTAGGTGACAAAATAAAATTGAAAATAACTGATTTCTAGCGCTTTTTTTTATTTATAGTAACTTATCAGTAACATTACCTTTATCTACTTAGAAAAGATATTGAAAATAAAAGCATGTCATGGAAAATAACATTTCGAAAATAATATTGGAAATATAATTCATTTCAAAAGTAAAAATTGTCTTTATTAGTTTCTGAATCAATGAAGTTAATTCAGAAAATAATTCATGGGTATGTATGACTTTCATTTATATGTATGAATTTCATTTTTCTATTATTTGCATCATACAATAGAGCTTCAGAAGACATGGATTGTAAGAAATAATCGAATCTGCAAAGTTGAGAGAAAACAGAAAAACACATTCACTGAAACGGAAGAGAAACGACTCTACATATAATAGTCACAATGATACAGATATCAATGTTCTCATTATTTTTTTAATTTTGTTCTTTTTTATTTTCCCTTTACTTTACAGGTGTTACCTTTTTTTTGTAAAGTTCTCTCATATGTGAACTTAAACAAATCTTAATTGCATTCAAATGACCTTCCATACAAGAAAATATTATACTCCATTTACATAAATTTAAAAATAGCAGATGATTTACAAACATTACCTTGAAATATTTACTTATTGTATTCAATTTTACGAAAATTTAATCGATAATAATTTAAAGTATTCAATTTTAGAATAACTGACAATATTCAATTGAAATAATTCACAAATTTATATTGCAGCAGACAATATTAATGTTGTGTGATTAATTTAACCATATTTTTTTTTAATTCCAATTAGTTAAAAATTAATTGATTAACGCAAATAAGGTGAGAGATAAAAAAAAATATACAAAACATAATTTTATTGCTAAAAGTCCTTATAATTTATGCAAAAATGCTTTTATTGAACAAGTCAAGCTGTACAACATCTTCACTAAAACGATTCTATTTACTCTACCCAACTTTACGACTAAGGCAGAATGTATAGTTTTATGGAGGCAAGGAGATGGAATCTTGCAAATGCATTTGCCTTTTTATGTAACTACTTAAAGAGATGTGCTAAAAAATTAACCTTTACAATGTTTTTTATACTTTCAACATATTTACTTTTTCTTTGTTCTAGTTGCTTGTTAAGCATTAATAGTTTCAAAACTTTTTAAATAAATAGTAATACTCATAAAATTTATGTGAATTTTCTTTAAAGTAGTTTGGGTTTACGGATTAGTAAGTAAATACATTTCATGTGAATTTTAAAGTAAATATATGACAGTGCGTTTTTGTATCTCTAATAGCTATTGAAATTGAAAAGTACTTTTTGTTTACGAATTAGTAAGTAAATACATTTCATATGAATTTTATAAGATAACTATAAGATAGTGCATGTCTTTGTATCTCAGTAGCTATATTGAATTTGAAAAAATACTTACGATTGTGAGTTAGATAATTCGTATTACGAAAGAAAAATATATATAGTTACTTTACATTATATTTCACAAGATAAACCTAATTTCTTCATTTACTTGATTTACTCGATTAATAAACCATCGCCCCCTGCGCCCATTAACGCTGGAAGTACGATAAAAGGACCTTTGAAAAAAGTCTGTTTTTCAACTTTTAGGCCTTTTTTTCACTCTTTCGGAGAGACGGTAACTCAAAAATGTCGAAATTTGAAAGAATAGACCTTTTTACTTACAATTTGTAGTCATTTCTGTTCTAGATTGTAAAAAACATATTTTTTCTCAAATTCTACTGTAACTCCGACGTTAATGAATTAACATGTCTGACTAAATGTAACGTACTTCTACTTAGAATTTTTCTTTGTATTTCGTATGAAAGTATTTATTGGTACATACATGAAAATTTAATACCAAAATAATTATGGTAATCAAAGTTCAATTCTATCGTTAATTTTAAAACCACAAAGGTATCTAATACAAGCCAAGAAGTATAAGATATATTAGTATTTTCAATTTTTACTTAATGAAAATGTTTTTGTAAAATTATTGTTATTAAAATTCTAATAGAATTCTAGCCTGTTTTTGCTACTTAAATAACATCATTTATTGAAATTTTGGAAAAACTCTTATAGCAGATAAGAATTTATATATAATTTTTGTTATTTACGTAGGATTACATAATATGTGTACAAATTTTAACACAATTTCAATCCATCAATTGATTTTTATAACATCTTTTTGATCAAATACATTTTTTTTTAACTAAACTTAAATTTTACTGTTTTAAAAACAAGTCAAGGGTCAAGCATTCCTTTAACGAACCGATATCCATATCTTTATCTTCAGCCTGCGTCCTGGCCATCGGCGTAGGCTCAGCTTTAGCCTGGTCGTCGCCGGTCCTGCCAAAGCTCGAGAGCAAAGACTCGTGGCTGCCCCTGACCCACGACGAGTCGTCCTGGGTCTCCTCGCTGCTGGCCATCGGTGCGATGTTCGGTGCCTTGCCCGCGGGTGCCGTCGCCAACTCCATCGGTCGCAAGCGCTGTCTGCTAATGCTCGCGGGGCCCTTCCTCATCTCCTGGACAATCATCTTGTTCGCGCGAGCCCCCTGGATGCTGTACGTGGCGAGGCTCATCGTCGGCCTCGGCGTCGGAGCCGCGTGCGTTCTCGTGCCGACGTACTTGTCGGAAATTGCCGAAGCCTCAGTCAGGGGTACCCTGGGAGCTATGTTTCAGCTCTTCCTCACGGTGGGCATTGTGATCACGTTCGTTCTGGGAGCCGTGGTGAATTACACTGCTATGGCAATCGCGTGCGCTGCCATCGTGGTCGTTTTTATTGCGACATTTTTGTTCATCCCTGAATCACCTGTTTGGCTTATGGTAAGTTCTACTCAATCGCATATATTTACTCTCTAAATCCAAATAAGTGAATATTCACTTAATTCGAGTGTATATATACTTATTTCATACGTTATAACTCGTCCACTCTAAATAAGTGAATAGTAACTTAAGCAATAAGTGATAATAGCACTTCTAAAATAAGTGTTAATGTACATCTTAAAAAGTTCATATTCACTATTTAAATAAGTGTTATATGTACTTAAATATTTATACTTTTTAAAAAAGTACTTGTAGGACTAAGTGAAAAAAGTATACTTATGGAATAAGTGGATATTGTTAAATACACGTTTAAATACATTCGGTGTGCTAGCTTTCCCGCGAGAGTGCTCGATGCGCCGCTGCACCACCTGGCGGCTGCTCTCAGAAACACTGTCGATAGATTGCGCGCATCATTCATCAATCACTTATTCAATAAGTATAAATTCACTTATAACCAAGGTGAAAATAATAATCGCTTATCAGACACGTTACATTTCACTTATTTTGAAATTAGAATATTTTTCACTTATGAAATAAGTAAATTTTTCACTTATTCAGATCTAGATAGTACTCATTAATAAGTGAGATTTTACTGATCTTAAAGTGAAAATTATATTGACTTATTTATAAGTGAGATTTTACTTATATTAAAGTAAAAATTATGTTCATTTATTGGATATGGTGCATTTGCCCTTAAGTTGTTCGTTCACTTAGGAAATAAGTGAAATTTTCACTTATTTAGATTTAGAGAGTAGGGGTATGTAAAAACAAGTTGACTGGAGAGAACGAATGGTTCTAAAGAAATTAAGATCAATGGTGATGTTTTGCCGTCAGGGTCAAGGTCGAAGATCAGATGCATCGGCAGCTTTAAAACGTTTTCGGGGAGAGGACTACGATGTGAGCAGCGAGTTGAATCAGTTACAGAAAGAGAGTGAGGAGAATGCATCGAGGAGGAGCTCTGTTTTTGATCTCGTCAGGCTTCCCGCGCCAAGGAAAGCTTTATTTATTTGCTTTGCTGGCATGATATTTCAGCAATTGTCCGGTGTCAATGCAGTCATTTTCTATACGGTGAACATTTTTGAGGCAGCCAACAGTTCGCTGGATCCGAACCTGGCGGCCATTCTCGTTTCGCTCGTACAGGTCAGTTATTCAAGTTGATTTGATCGACCTCGTTATTTTTTGTATTTTTTTAAGTAAGCATGCATAACTCCATAATTGTTGTAATTACAACAATGACTTTTGCATGAAAAAGTATACAAAAAATTATTTTCTATTGGTTCAATATTTCGAAAGATGTTGCAATCACGGTATTATTGATAAAAGTGGAACTTCTGTTTATGCAGATCTGCATAAAGTTAATAATTTTAAATTATTTTTATTATCAGTAATAATTATTAAAAAAAAACGACCATTTTGAACAATAGCATTTGCGTTGATAATAAGCATAGGAGAAATGATTATTTTATGACACGTGGCAAAACCCATATTGGAATGTTTCTATCAAATAGCCACTGTTATAATATTTTTGGGTTAAAAAATTTTGTATAATATCAAATAGCAAACACGAAAAAAGCTCTGAGGACGACTGCGCTGCTATACATATACTATATTTTTCAATGTCGAGAAAAGCAATAAATATATTGCAGTTAGTCATATAAATGCATCCTAATTGCATAATTATTCATTTTCACTGTTTTATAGAACTGCAGTACCTCTTTCAAAAACAAATTAATAAGGCAAAATATAAAAATATAAATTTCAAAATTTTAAAAAGTTTATTTCATATAGATGAACAATACTTATACATTTAAAAATAATGATTACCATGAAATTATTTTTTGTGAGTGCAAAAATTTATAAAAAGAAGGTTTTGATGTTATTATTTTTTATTTGTTAAAGCTCTTATGACTTTTTAAAGTCGACTATATTTAAAAAAAAATGTTATCTACATGTTGAAAATTATCGCTTCCATGGATTTTAAATATTTCAGTGCGTCATGGCTGTCGTTGCTGCTGGAATTGTTGATCGAGCAGGGAGAAAACCGCTCCTTATGTTTTCTTCTGTTGTGATGGCCTGCAGTTTAGTAGCTTTAGGTTTATTCTTTAAATTACAAGAAACTAAACATGACGTATCGAAGTTAGGATGGCTACCCCTTGTATCCCTTGTCTTATTCATGGTGGCTTTCGCTATTGGGTAAGTTCAATATTTTTAGCTTTTCCGAATATCGTTTCATAATAAGCATCTTTTTTGGAGCACGAATCCCACTCATGTCTTTCGGAAATGATCGAAACATACATTGCCAAGTTCAGAAAAGAGTCGTGACTAATTCGCGGTGGTCGCTCATAAGTATATTATTTATAAAATATAAAAATTATTTATAAAATTTAAAAATAATATAGTACAGTAAAATTTAGTAAATATAGTAAAATAATATAGTAAAATTTACGAAATATATAGTAAAAATTATTAAAATATGAATGTGTACCATTAAAATAGTAATGAGTACATGAGTACCATTAAAATAGTAATTTTTACAAAAAAAATCTTAATTTTTAAAAAAAATCTTAATTTTTAAAAAAAAATTTCTCTTTGTAATTAGAGAACCTTAAACCTTTTTATTTACAAAGTCAGGGTTTATGAAGCCCGAGAAGGAATATAGAGCCCGACTTGTAGTCTAAAAAAAAGAGCCAGAATAAGAAGGCAAATCAGGCAGGGTGGAATAGTTTTTTAAGCATTCCATTACAGGAAATAAATTTACTGACATGTCATTTGGGATCATTTCCGAAAGATCTTAGTGGGATGTTTGATTAAATTATTAACTAATACACTGTAACATTATGATATTACTAAATAATAAAAAAATTATAAAGTTTAATTCAATAAGTACGTAGTATCGTAGTACATAGTAATAATGTAATATTGCTCGGGTCTACTTTAACCCTAGCTTAATTGAGTGCTTGCATGAAAAATTCCATTAGATCCGTCAGATATAAAATTAATATTGAAAAATAATAGACACATATTATTTCTTGCTTTACTTTAACTTTTATGAGCAAAGATATAACACATTAAACATTACTATAAATGTAACAGTAGGAGGCTATGAAGTTTCTAGCTTATGAGCCAGAAGCCACGTAGGGTTTTTGGGATGGGGGACGTGAGCTAAAAGCCCACATGAGGAGAGGGGACCTAAGCCTCACAGTTAGATAGATAAAGATGAAATTTTTAAATCGATCTAACAATGTATAATAAGATTATTGGGATTCTGGGGTTTAAATAAAGTACAGCTACGACCAATAATAAATTTCGACTTTGATTTTGTTTGAAAAGCGGGTTCTCTAGCAGCGAGGTATTTTACTATCAACGTTTTGCCCGTGATCGGACATGTCGGTTATAGCTATTTCGAATTACAATTACAGTTTTTCGAGTATGAGCGAATTTTTCGAGTATGAGCTTTCGCGAATCGGTACGTAACTTTATCCGCGCCTTTGCTGCTTGGCTGGTGCCTCCGATGCGGGTCTGCGGTAGTTTGGGCTGGTCCCGGTGGTAGCCTTTTGCTAGGGCGACTCGAATATGGGTCTTGCCGTTGTTGTTGGCACCCCAGTTGTAGGGGGCGCGGTGGGCAGTAAAGTTAAATATATATAAAAATAAAGCACATTTAGCTAAATTAATATCTACAACAACTAATTATAAATAATTTTCAGAATGGGACCAATTCCTTGGATGTTAATGGGTGAGCTTTTCACCGTCGAACACAAAGGTAATGCGTCCAGTCTTGCAGTGATGCTCAACTGGTTCCTCGTGTTTCTCGTAACAAAAACGTTCCCAACATTAGAAGCAGTATTTCATTCCTCTGGAACATTTTGGATTTTTGCCGTTGTTATGGCTATAGCTGCAGTCTTCACATTCTTCGTTCTTCCTGAAACCAAGGGCAAAAGTATTCAACAGATTCAGGAAGAATTGTTAGGCAATAAATCGAATATGTCCATTTAATTGCTATTTGACTTGTTAGCGATGTGGATAAAAATATCGAGACCTTCAATTTTGTACTACTATCAAGCTTTAAACAAGAAAACGATTGAAAGTTTTCTATTGAACGAAGTAAAATTAAGAATCTTTTATAATTATTCATAGTATTTATTTATAAAATTATACAGGGTGTATATAAGTACGCATTTCTTAATTCACCTGTTTTGGCTTAGAACACCATTCACGATACACCGCTCTTTGGGGGCTCATGGATAAAGCTATTAGCGATTAAAACAAATTGAGAAAGGCATATTTTCATAGTTTAAGATATTTTCTTTACGACAGTATCCACGAAATTTACCCAGAAAATGATTAATTTTAAGAATATGCAGTTTAATAAAAGCAGAATTTTCTCACACGGTTTTTAAATCGACAAGGGTTATCCTACCTGTAATGAACCTAGAAGTTGATTAACCGGGGAAATAAATATCTGAACTTTAAGAATGTATATAGTTCGGGAATCGATTTTTCACCTTAATTTGTTCAAAACTATAAACTTATGGTAAAAGTGGATAATGAAAAAATTTTTAAAAATATGCAAAGAACACATTTGAATTTTTTCAAAATATTTCGAGCAACTTCTCTGATTTTGCCAATGATCAATTTTTAAAAAAATCAAAAAACTGCTCAAAACACTGAAAAAATTTACATGTATTTGCGGCGCCTCTGCTCGCGCCTCGTGACTCTCCACATCTGGCAACATCGACCGGACAGCAGGAAAGGCGCCCGCGGAAGCAAAGTGCGACATCGCGCCTTACCAGACTTCACCGCGAGATGAGTCAAGCGTCACAGCTCCGGCGAAGTCATTGTTGATATACGTATTAAAAATTGTAAATAAATTCGCTTTCTTCTACCGTTACAATTCTCGAGTTTCATTCTGCACCTTTTCATTCCGCGGCGCCGCTCAAGCATCTTGAGCGCCAATGCCCTCGACCGTTATATATTCTTTGGCGAATTCTAAGAACTTTTTATTCGAGGCAATTTTCCCCGTAAGTTCGTTGTTTTCAAGAAAGAAATTCTTTAGGATCAAAATAATGAAATTGTGCGTTAATGAGTTAAAGTTCAGACATTTATTCCACGGGTTAGTCAAGTTCAAAGTTCATTACTGGTAGGAAAACCCTTGGAAACTCGATTTAAAAAAAAAGTAAAAAACCCTGCTTTTTTGTAAACTGCATTTTCTATCTAATAATGAATCATTTTTTTGGAAAATTACGTGAGTATTATCGGGGCATATCTTAAACTATAAGGATATAGCCCTCTCAATTTTCCTCCTAGCAGAAGCTTTGCGATAGTAATGTTTAAAGTTGTTCTAAAAACCTGTTATAATTGTATTTTAAGGTATCAGGAACAAGAGTAAATGGTTTTTGAAAAATCTCTGTACGGATAAATATGCATGTGTGTACGTATACGCCTGGATCTTAGCTTCTATTGAACAGATTTGCATCTTTCAGGGCTCAATTTTTTTTTTTTATGATAACTGCAAATTTTTAGTCGTGAATAGCATTAGTCATATGCCCTCAAAGAGCGAAGTACCGCGAATGGCGTTTTGGGCCAAAGCGGGTCAAAGGAAATAAATTTTAGGTAATTACACTTCTTACAGCGTTTTAAAAACTTTACATATTTTTGAACATTTTCTTAGGTAAAAAAATTAGGCGGTATTTATACAACAGTGTACTGAATATTTATTGAAAACTCGAAATAAATTTATGTATATTTTTAATGAAAATGATTTTTACTAAACGCTGCGCTTTATTATCAGTGTATCTTATCAAGTACTATCTTTAAAAAATGTAAAAAATATCTCAGACTACTGGTCTAAGATTTTCTTTTGAATCGTAATCTGCGATTTAGTACGTTGCATTATTAATCTACGCAATATAATATAATTTAAACTGTTATGCCATTATCGTATCATAACTATTAAATATTACTCAAATATGTAAACATAATTTATATTCTCTTAAGGTATGATCTTTGTTCTTTCGAGGTTCAGTTAAAAAAATTAAATTGTTTTTTTTTTCACGTTTCTCTACCTTTTATTCAAGTGCATAAATATTGTTATTAAATTTAGTTTCGATCTGCAGTTACACTTAATTACCTTTTTATTTATTGCATACCTTTTTTGACAAACTAATATAACATGCATATATTTATTTTCTTATGTATCTAGGATATTTCTAAAATAGAATCTCCATAATAAAATAAATATTAATTTTGTATTCTGGGGGTCAATGCTGATAACAATTTCCAGTCAACTAAACTAATTTGAATAGAAATAAAATTAAAAGTTGCAAGAAGACTCTCAGCATGACAATGTAAAAAAAAAAAAAATACAGAGTCGTCGTCAAAAAGTTATACCCGCCAGACGTTTAGAAATTTTATGTTCGAATGTGCGTATTATTTTAATGTCAATAACTTCATAGTGTATAGCTATCTATTGCTTTTTAATCTACCATTTATCATGCAAATGGTACGAACACTTTTCAGAAAATATGCCGCTGCAACAATGAACGCGGATATTTTAATTTAAATTAAATTTTTATAGTTTTCATAAATTACTCGATCTTCACAATCTTTGTCATTTCGTAAAGTCAACTCTTCACTTATATCAAGATAGTATAAATGTTTTTTCGACGACGGCTTCCAAACCGTCGTAATGTATCGTTCATCTACAGATGGAGTGGGATTTCTAAAATTATGAAAACTACATTAGTTTTCTGTCGATGTACGTTTCTTTTTAATAATATGTAGTTATACTGACCCAGTTGCAGCAAAGTTATACCACATTTTCAAAAACCTTTCTAATACAATTCTTTCTTTGGTGCCTTCCAATGGATGTTCGTCCTCTTTCTTCATATAAGATAAATAAAACATGTAGGATAATTCGTCGGCATGAGCAACTCCTAAAAAGTATGAAAAACGTAAAAATGTACCTACTTAAACTATTTGTAAGGTTAAATAAAATTTAACCACCTTTGAGGGGTTGCGTCCCCCAATCGTATTGATAAATTGAGATTTCATTTCCTAAGAAGGAAAATCTGTAGTAATAAGTAGGGGCGTTTGCGAATTCATTTCGTAAGTCGACAAATTTTCTATTATTATTAATGACCAAAAGATTAGATAATAAATGAATTAAATTCCAAACAGTCTCGCGATTTATTGGTTTATCTTTTAAGTAAAATTCCCGAACGAGTTTCATGATTTCAGAAAATTGGCTTGGATCTTTCAACATCAGCACATTTTTTACCAGCTCTTCTATGTTATCATCGAAATATTTATAATTTTCATCAGTAAAGTTGCCTGTAAAAATGAATCGTATTAATGGTATTAATGTTAATCAAAAATCAATCAATGATATTAATCCTAATTAAAGATGATACCTGCTAAAAATAATAGACTTTCATGAACAGTATCTCCTACTATTATTGGTATATCAATGTTATTTTTTAATAAATCTTCGATTGGCAGTGGTACAACCGGATCCTTGGTAAAATTACCATCAAATATTGGACAGTATGCATCCATACATAACACTCTTCTTTCCTACCATGAGTATAGAAGGACAGAAAAATTAATTGAATGTTAGAATTCACAGCTTTCTCGTTGCCTTGATCCTATGACACAATGTCATAGCAATCGGCGCTTTAACGCTATTTTATGATTTATCCGTTTATATTTTAGTAATATTTTTCTTTTATCCCAAAAGAAAGAGTATGAAATATAAAAGAAAATGCGACTTATAAAGCTTTTTTATTTATATTCGCTTCGTATTGATTTTACTTACTCTTTCTGACAGAATTTTATTTTCTAATTCAATAAGTTTTTCAGCAGGAACTGTTCGAAGAAATTCAATCACTTCTATTGGATTATTTGAATTCATTCCGAGAAGGGAAGCAATTTTGAATCCATTTTTAAAATCATAATTGGCTTTTAAACTTTTAAGCAGGATGATGGTACCGCTTTGTAAAATAGCTTTATGGAATAATCCTGTATATAAAACTTTGATTGTAATTTTCATCAAATTGAGAACTTTTAAGAAGTAAAAGATATGTACCTTTTAAATTCGGTAGTAAAGTAAATAAGTGGCATATCATTGACCCTGCGCTGTTACCGAAGATTGTCACATTATCAGGATCTCCACCAAAAGCTTCAATATTTCTTTGTGTCCATTTTAATGCAAAGATAATATCTTTTAATCCTTGGTTTCCTGATGCCACTTCATGACCAAGATTAAGAAAGCCTAGCAAAATTAATTAAAATAAGAATTGTATAAACTAAGAAATTTCAATTTTCATTTTTATAAAAATAAAAACAATTGTGAGAGTCTACCAAACGGCCCTAATCTGTAATTAATCATGACTAAAATCACGTCAGTCGTAACAAAATAGTCTTGCCCATACATGACATCGTTCCCTGTTCCTTCGACGAAACTTCCGCCATAGATATAGAACATAACTGGTCTTTTCTTGTCATTGAGAGCATTTGTATATACATTTAAATAAAGACAATCTTCACTTCCAAGTACACCATCTGGCTTAGTGTGGTCTGTTTGATTTTGCATTGGAATGTCACCTGCATACTTTGATACATCAAGCACTCCAGGCCATTTTACAGGAGCTTGGGGTTCCTACATATTTAAAGCTCTTAAGCATTACCGAAAGAAAACAGTTTGCAATGGAATATATAATTTTAATTTACCTTGAACCTTAAAGGACCAATTGGAGGTTGAGCGTAAGGAATGCCTTTAAATGCGAAGTATTCGGATCCAAGAACACTTTTTAATTTAATACCTTGAATTTTTCCTTCACTGATGTTAACAATCGGTATATCCATGGTGATATTCAAGTGTATATTCCGTTGGAATCTGCAGAAATACTGAGTATTGCTATTATTTTTTCATACAATTTATATATTCATATCAACTCGATAAAAGTTTTTGTAAACATCATGACTTTCCTCAAGATAGGAATGGAGATAATTCTTTAAAATAAGATAAAAGTCTTTATTCATATAAGCTATACAAAAATGCAGAATTTTTAAGAATTGATTTACTTTTTAACAAGAGAAAGAGTTTATAAATAAATATTTATTATCAAATATTTTACGTAAGAGGAAGCAATCATGCTGGTGGGAGGAAAAGATGTATAATCTTTAAGTATTTGAGGTTGCAGATAAAAGTATACGTATTTTGAAGTTATTTTAAAAACATCATTTATTAGAAGTTCATCATTCCTTATTAGCCAAACCAAGAAGACACGTTAAAATGTGCAATCTGTGTACTTACCAAATTATTATTGTTAGTGCTTTAATATTATTCAATAACTGTTTTTTTATAAATTTTAAAAGAATAACCTAGCGACATTAAGTGAAAATTGCGACATTATTTATATGACGTGTGTTAATTTTACAAGTAAATAAATGGATATATGTTTAGACGAATGCCTAGCTGTCGTTTATTGTGTGTGCGTTCGGCTAACTCTTACCTCTGTGTGCGATTGCCCTTGTCGTGCATACATACCTCGGTGGCTCGTGGATTCCTCTCGGCGCCACACACAAGTTTACGCCGAGTTCTTATGTTAATTGTTTATTGGAGAGGGAATATCGGATGCAAATAAAGATTCGTATACTTAAAATCAAAATGAACTGTCGAGCTAGTTTCGCTCGATTTTAACTTTATTTAAAACAATTTCAAACTATAAATTCTTTCTTACGACGCGCACTTGAATTTCGCTTCGAACTCGCATTTCTATCGCGCTCCATTCTTCACAAAATCTTTCACGCGGAGGTCGGATCCAGTCGTAATAAATTCGCGTAATCAAATAGTTATAGCGATTACTAATCGCAACGCATTTCTCGCATTCTGAAATTTGATTGACGCTTTGTCGACATTTGCGCACCTTACGAAATATATACACTGTCTACCTTATAGCGCTTTTCGGACGCGCTCTCGACGCCGTCCTCGAGGTACTCGCTTCGTCGTACGGGATCTGCACCTTCCCTGCTGTGGTCGATCTCCGGCTCGCAGTCGATACGTTGGTTGCTGGAGTCGATCCGGGATACCGCTCGTCTTCCTCGAAGCTTGAAGCGACGGTGCTTGCTCTTGGGGCAATGATGCTGTTCCCTGCCCGGTTGCAAACGTCCTGTAAAATCCAATAAAAAGAGTGCGAAAAGGGTGCATCCTATTAAGTTTTTACACCCGTTTTTCACTTATTTTATTGTTTCTTATAGGTCCCTTGCAACCAGGTGGCTGGGCGGTCCTCTTATTTTCGCGGTCCGACCCGAGGGGCTATTCACTATTGAAATCATTCTCGCACTGAGAATTAAAATCGACTTCATATTGCGTTGAAATCAATTTCAATATTTGAAATGATTGAAGTCGATTATTGCAATAACTAGCGAAATGTTGCAGCCGAAATCGCGCAGCTGCTCAACTTTTTGTTTTGTTCGCGCTTGCGAGCGCGTTTGTGTTGTTTTTCGTCGAGCGGAACTTCGTGGTGTTTAGACGTATAATCTTTATTTTAATGAGATTTAGTTTTCTCGTATTAATTTATTATTGTACCTAGTGATTACGCTACATTGTTCTTTTAGAATACTTTTCATCAGGTAAGTCAATTTTTATAATTACATAGAAAATTAATTACTTATGCATTAAGATTCTCGAAGATTCTAATCAAGGTTGACTGTTTTTCAAAGGTTAAACAATGGACGAGACAACAGCATCCTCGTCGAGATCTTCATTAAACATCTCACCAACAACTTCAGCAAACAAGAAGATAATTCAAGGTGAATATTTTTGGGAAATTTTGGAAAATGAGAAATATATCCAAATTCCGAAATATGTAAAAAGCATTTTACAATTAAATCATTTGGATACGCCGTCTGCTTTCAAAAATATTACTCCAGAAACTATTAATCAATTAGAATGTTTTGCGCGTGAAACAATGAAGTGTTTACTTGATCCTAGCGATAATTTAGAATCGTTTTATGGTATATACCATAAAATGCCAGAGAAATTTCGTTTTCTAATAGGAGATACGTTTTTAATTTATGAATTAGTTAAGTTGGTGCAATCTAAGTCTGATGAATTTTGGAATTTACAAGTATTCAACGAAAAAAAAAAATAATATATCGAATGACATCTGTCAGAAAGCTTATAATAATCGGGCTAAACCAACTGCTGTTAAATTT
>JAWWEM010013170.1:0-24011 GCA_035582935.1 Ormyrus thymus | reverse complement strand
TCGCGCGCCCTTGCCTTCTGCTGCGACGTCGCTGGCCTGTAAACAATCTGGTAAAGATTAATATTATATATAATATTGCAAGCCAGAAGGAGAGACCGTAACGAGGATTTTCACTCGTTACAACATGTGTAAATCTTTACTCGTCAAGTTAATTTTCGTTGAAATTAAAATTGTTAAACGAAAAACCAGAAATATTTATATTCTTCTTTGTTTATAAATTATTTCCTTTTCAAACAGCCGTTATTTTTCAGAATCAAATTCATTTACAAAATTAAATGCATTATTAAAACGATCAGCCGATCGGAGGCTCCATTTTCATTTTCTCTTTTTTCACTCCAATACTATTAATCTTGAGCTTCTAAAAGCGGTGATGACTCAGAAATTTTCACTGCCGCGCCGTAGGACGACAGACGCAAACAAATAAAACTCCGGCTAACCCGACTTGCATCCTGCATACATCATATCGAGCAAACAGAAATTCCATTAATTACTCTCCCTCGGGCTCGTTCAGTGATAATAATTTACGGAAAATAAAGTCGATATGATTATAATTGACTTGCACTCTGTCTCTCTCCCTGCCGTTTCGTTTAATGAAATTAGCTCTCTTTGGCCTGTGCAGATCGGCTCGATGCGCATGACCCACATTCGCCAGTCCATCCAGCCAATTCAAATCGTTGAGCTTCTCGAGCCCTATCTCAAAGCGTCTCGCGCTCGAAATTACTCCGGAAGAAGCGCCGGGTAAATTGAAGGCAGATGTGGAGGGTATTAGGCGAAGGAGGAAAAGAAGGTCGGGCAGAGGAAAAAAGGGGTTCGTTCCCTTTTTATTTTAATAATTGAAATTCGAGAAATTGTTTTTTAAAGGGCGGTTTTCGATTCTAAGCGAATAATTAAAATACACGGAGTTGCGGGGATTCGCTTTTTTTCTGTTTGATCGCTTCATTTTTATATTCTACTCTGGGATTAAGGTTTGGCTTTTGTATGCGTCATTTTTCAGGCGTTGGCGGCTTTATTCTTTCCACTAATGGACGAGCAATTATTAAATAATATTGATTCTATATAAAATCAATAAGAGTAGGTATAATTATAAACTTGCGTTAAAAATTACAGACTCGCCTTTTATTGGAGGTAATATTTGAATTGAAATTATTAGAAGACACATTAGTTCTTGTCTTGGGGTCAAGGTTAAATTTTCTCAAGAAAGATCTCGCGGAGCAAACATTAATTAAATAACTTTTACTCGAGATTGCGTCTTTGGAAATGACTAGCAAACAAAAACTGAAATTTTATTTGAGGTAATTCATTTTCAGACTTTTTACTTATTTTTCAAACGTACCCAAGTAATTATAAACCTCATTTTTCAAATTGCAAGTTCAACCGTACAAAAAGTGAAATGTATGTTAGAATGCATAATAAGAAAAAGCATTTGGCGTGAGATTGATTGCATTTACTTGATTTATCGAGTGGTAAATAATTATCTTTAAGGAACTGCGTTTCCGATGTTGAAATTGAAAATTATATTCATCAACTTTGCTGCTGAATTGGCGCCCACTGGACGAAGCGATTAACTTTGTAATAACACGCAAAAGTTCATTATATCGCACAAGTTTAATGGATACTGTAAATAGCATGTGAGATTATTAAATTCCAATAGCTATTTCAGTTTCTAGTAAACCTTTGAATACGCTAATATTTACATATAAGACTAGAGCCCCGTGGAATAATTAAATATTCTCAAATAAGTTTAAAATTAAAATAGCACAGTTGAGATAATGCAGTCTGCTTAAAAAGCAATGAAAACAATTAATTCTTCCCTTGAATATTTCACGCGATAACCGAAAAAACGCATTTGATTTATGCACTCAGTTCCTCCGCGCATCTCTGCTAATCACATGAATACATAAACAAAGCCATCTCACCGCGCTTACTAAAGTCGCCGGGACGTTTACAAGCCAGTCGCGTGCTCCTTGTCGCTGACGTCAGCGCTCGACACTTCGACGAAAGAGGATTTCATAAACAATGTACGAGTCGGCCGCCCCTGATTTTCCTTCGGCTCTTCGGGTACAGCTCTCGAATGGCGCTAGTCGCGAGGGCGCGACAGGTTTTATGCGCCCGGCTTTTACGAGTCGCCTCGTAAACCGGTGAGAGCGTGTTCGTACGCTCGAGTGAATGAGCTGAAATTTTATAACCGAATGAATGGCGGTGTGTCGGCGGGGCGGTCGTCGCTGAATGAATGGAATTGGAGGCGCGTGAATTTCGTTTTTTGCAGGCGCCTTCTTAAATAAAGGATTATTTTCGAGCGCTTTACAACATTGAGTTCGATGCTCTGTGCCAAAAAGCGCGAAGAATTAATTCGCGCTAAGTTATCGTTTTGCTACAGTTTACTTTTTAAATAAGTAGTATAAAAGAATATTTTGAGAAAAAAATTGGTGAATTTCTGACTGAAAGGGAAAATATTTTATATTTTGTATAAAAACAATGATTTTTTACATGTAATCTCGTACTTTCTATATTCATTAGGATGGTTAATAATGGCAAATATGCATTCTACACATTGATTTAGGATTACGGCTAATTCCATAAAATCGTAAATATTCGATTATGAGGTTTTTCTTTATGACTATGTTTGTGTACGAAATATGGTACGTCGTCGGCTTAATAGATTTTACATGTTTTATGTTAACCCTAAAAGGGAATATTAACCCTAATTATTTCCTCAAGCACGTTTCAAGTCGTAATACGTCTCAGCAAGCGAGTGCTAAAGAAAAACAATATTTACTTCTTACGGGAAGGCCTGCAATATTGATTGAGGCGTGAAGGATGGGCTCGGAGTTGGCATGGATTATTTATCAAGAATATCAAGAAGTTAGCTCGAACTTGCTTGGCACATCTAAAACTGTTCGGTGCCTCGAACCGCTCGAAAACTTTGTTAAACTTTGCAAAGCTCATTAAACTGAAAATTTTCAGCGCCGCGAAATAATCTGATTACTACTTTTATAATACGAACAAAATAACGAGATTCTTATTCGTGCCTTTGAAAATTTTCAAGAGGAGATCTTGAAGGCGTTCCCTAACACATTCAGTCGCTGTTGTGGTCGCCGGAACACGCGGAGCACCACTTTGGGGACGTTCTCGAAATGATAGAACTTCGCCGAGAGCGTACCGAGCGTACAGAAGTACGCGAGGTTTCACGTATACGTGTACTGTGAAAACGACAAATTCAGTTAACGACTGTGAAAAAGCCGAAATGGAAAACAAACTTCAAGTTATTATTTGTAATTAAAGTTTCCTTTTTATTTCTGAAAAAGTAGCGCTGATAGTTACAACTGTATCGTCTGTTCCGTCTTTCAAACTCTTAAAAGCGCCGTTACAGGGAGAAGCGCGAAACCACTCGGAGAAGGGAGACTCTCAAGACTTTGATTTAAATTCTCGCGTAAAAAAACAAGCCGAAGTTTCATTCGAAAATCCATGACCGGCATCCCTGACATCCTCCGGTCGTCCTTGCGCTGGGGCTGTCACAAAATATTATCCTCCGTAACGAATAACAGCGAAAAAATGCGAAAAGAAAAGTGCAGAACCCGAGGAACAATGAAATATCCTCGGAAATATGGGCTCTCACGATCAGCCTCAGAGAGCCGACGGAGAAGGATACCGTTGCGTTGAAAAAAGAAAAGGTAGAGGAAGCTCGACAATGACCCTCCGCGCGAAATAAAAAAAAAAAAAAAAGGAAACACGGCGGCCGGAGAAAGTCCCAATAAGTGCAAGCGCGTATAAATCCTTTGGGGAAGGAAAAAGTAAGCCGCGGAACGTCCGCTCCTCGTCGGATGGAAAAAGGAGCGCGAGAGCTACGTATATATTTCGATGACGAGCGCGCCGGCATTTTTCAAGGTCTCGAGCCGCGAGCACGAAACCCGGAAACTCTCGCCCCTCGATCGATCAAGGCCTCCCTCCTCCCCGGTCCATCCTTTCTCATTCTCGTTCGGCGGCGACGCGACTCTGCCTCTCTCTCTATCTCTCCCTCTCGCTCTTCGGGGGGCAAGAAAGAGGTGTGGAGCCGCGGGAAAAAAGAAGAAAGAGGAGCGACAATTACTCAGGCGCCGATCCTGTTTTATCTCGCGTTCGAGCCTCGTAGCTACATTGTGTCGGACGCGCGCTTCTTTTTATATCGCACCGTCCTGTGGGTATCGTGTGGGAGGGGAAGTAATTCTTAGGAACGAGTACTCCCCGCAGCCGAGATTACCGAGAGTCGCGCGAAATTTATTATTATGAGATTGTACGTCGTTACGAAGGATAATTTTTTTACGGGATAAATGAATTTCTTTTTTTTTTCCTAGTAATCGTATTATTTCGGTGCTTAGTGCTTGAACGATTTTATGCAGGAAATTATTAGGCGGATTTAAGTATACAAATGATGAGAATTTTAATAGAAAATGAGTTTTTTGATCAAGTATAATAATATTTAAATTAAGCATTTTTTAAGCAGATTTATATAGTAACAGACTTTGTAGCTCCAGATAAAACGACATTTTTGCTTCAAATATGATCACAATAAAATGTGTCCAAAGTTTTTATTCTGATTTACTGTCAGAAATTTGAATACGAGTTGATGAATTATGAAATTAAACAATCTTCCTATTTGACTTTCAAAATGAGACATCTATTAACTGTTAAGGAAACTGAATTTCAGCCAAAGCGTTCTGGATTGGAACCAAATTACTACACGATACTTTAAAAAAATGATTGAATTTACGTTCGATAAAAGGACATTTTTTGCGTTAATTAAAACAAATATGCCCTTAACATCGAATTACTTTAAAGAAATAGAAATTGCGCAATTACTGCGAAAATAATTGGACTAAAAATTTACACGCCGAGTTTCTACCTGGTAATTATAAACCGACAAAAGTGAAACAAAGCGTGTTGTATTTTTCTGCAAATAAGCAATTCTATTTTTAGTTCCAGTCTTTCTATTACTAATAAAGGTGGCACGGCCAGTTTAGATACGAAATAAGAAAAAGACATCCCTTTATTGAGAAAATTCTTAAATAAGGAAAAATTAATATAAATCAATGACATCACTAATTCAACAGTTCTCCCAATCGGAAACACTCGGGTTACTTTGATTTATTTAAGTCCTTACTAGTTCCAAATTTTCAGAAAGTTTCATCAACGATCGTAGCCGCTCAACAAACAACCGACAAACTGCATGAATCAAAGCAGTCTAACCGCGAACCAATCAATCTCAAATCGATTTGCAAAGAGAGCTCCTCCGCGCAACTTTTTCTCGCAGCTTTTCCTATCCCGCTATCCACACGCCCGAGCGAGCAACCGCTAAACAAATACCACAAGAGCAGCTGCCACGATCAAAGGCCAAAAGAGAGAGAGAGAAAGAGGGAAGCGCGCGTAAAACAAAAAACATAAGACGCATCGGCGAGCGAGAAAGACCCTGACCTTCGTCGGTTTTCGCGAGCGTGTATCGTCGCATCCGACAGTGCCGCATCGATTTCGGGAGAGCCGACGGACAAAGGACGCGGAGCCTCGTTCCGATCGTCTGGAAAATCAGCCGGAGATTGACGGACGGCGAAAATTTCATTCCGAGCTGGAGGTGTACCCCCCCCCCCCTGTGACTTCGCGATTTGATTAAAACGGGCTCTTTATTTCGATTTTCCGACGAAGCCCGAGCGTGTATTCGCAGTCCGCTTTTTCGGCGACGGATAGGAGAGGCGGAGAGGAAGAGATTGATCGGGGCGACAGATTTTTTTTTTTTTTTCTTTTCACAAATATTGATTGGGAATGGTGAAAGAGCTTTATGTAAATAGGAGGTGAGATTGACGGATTTTATCAAAATAGCCGATATTATGAGATTTTTCTTTGGTTTTTACTGCGCGCCCGGCGAATGTTGATTTATGGGTGTGAGCTCATTGTTGGAAATTCTATTCAATTGTAAAGTTGGAACGTAGCTGAATTCGGTGTAATGCAATAAGAAAATATCTTTCCGCCTGAAAACATTTTAGCAGAGATAAATAAGATTCGAGCGATTTCTAAAAATGTTAGATTAAATTTTATTCCATTTTTACTGTAAATTGCATTATTATTCATCAAAATATATTTTTAGTAAAATATTTGATTAAATTTGGCTACAAAAATAACTTTAATTTTACTGCTGTCTATTTTACATATATCGTAAAAAAACTGTTTGATTAAATAGACAAAAAAAAAAAAAACAATCAATTCCATTTTTATGAATAGCTTCTTAATAAACTCTACATACACGTCTTTGTTTTTAAAGTTTCAACCTTTAAAAAGCCTTGACAGATAATAAAGAAGCCATCCGCTTCCCGTCAATCTCCCAAGTATCCCGCAAATATTCCACGCGCGTACAACAAACTCCCTCTCCCCCACCCTCAGGACACAGTATTTACATCAAAACATCCATTCGCTCGCAATCTCCTGAATATTTCAAAGACAAGCCCGGACAAGTGAAAGCTCGCGCGCGCCATCGTTATTCATTCCTCCTCCCGCGAATCCAAATGTAATCATTCATCAGGCGCGCTTTCGCCGAGCTGAAAAGAAGCGATAAAGCATCACAAACTTGACCAACTTGAAAGTGCATTAAATATCGCGGCGGCCTTGCATAAGCGATCGGATTGCGCGGTCGCTGAAATTTTACTGCGCACTGCTTCGGGGAAGAACTTCAATTCGGTTGCTCGGTCGACTGTGCGTTTAGCTTTTCCACTTGCGAATGCGTGGGCTGTCCTATCTATTTCTCCTTTAGTAAAGTAAACTCCCTCAATGCGGCAAAGTAAACCCTACTGCTGATAAAAAGAATAAACGCACGTTTTGGCTTGATTAAGTTTGCTTGAAATTGTGCGTTTTATCAAAAATTCGCTCTGTCGAGCTAGCCATTGTTTCGAGCAACGCCCGCGAAAGCAACGACACCAAGTCGGTCTCGCCTCCCGCATTCGCACTTTTTCACGCCGCCTTAGTCCGCAATGGATTAATTTCCAGTCGCGTAACCCCACCCCGAAAATCGAATTCGAAACGTCAGTGCCAGCTCAGCCGCGAGTTCTCCCGTACGCGACAGGCCGAAAATAATCTCCGCGCATCGACGTATCCTTGAATTTGCATCCCCCGCGAGTAAATATGCCGGGAGCGCGCACAAGTCGCCTGCATTTTCCGCCACTTTTTCGCAAGGCCCCCCCCCGGGTTCCTTTAATGCGCTCGTCTCGCAGCCGCGGGAGGATTCGTGCTTTGAATTGTTCCTGTGTCGGGGACTCGTCTTTTTTTCTTTTTTTTTTTTTCGCGAACGCGAGTTTCAAGGGTGATCGATTTTCGCGGAGGTGAGCGCCGGATGAAAAAAATTTAAATTAAACGATATGTTTCGCTGATAGCGGCGACCTTCGGCTTTGTCGCTCTGGGCGATATTGTATTTACTGACAGTTTCGGTAAAAAGCGATATGCTGGATCGAATTCGATGCGGCTTAAAAAAATATTCGATGGTAAAAGTTATACGCGTCGCAGTTTTTTAGAAACTAAGGAGTTGAAAAACTCACTTCAAGTCACAAGAGAGACTATTTTTTAATACCAAAGTAAAAGGCAAACGGAATTTCGCGTGGGTTTCCTTTAAAGATTGATCCGACAGCTATTACAACACTTAAACATTCCTCCCTGCTTTGGAAAATTCACCGCACTTCCTCCCCAATCGCGAAAGAAATTTTTCTCCGTTTCGTATACGTGGCCCGCGCCCACGCGGAAACGCGAGAGGTAACACAGCGAGTCGAGCATTGTGCGCTGCCCTTTTGAATTTTGAAGATCGTGGATTTTCCGGGGCAGCAGCCACACCGGATATTCGTTCAATTATGCATCTCCGTGAAATTCCCATGAAGCCGCGAGGGCTTTAGTGCCGGAGCTCGGGCCGGCAGGGATCTAGGACGGCTTTGACGTAAGGGTGATTATGTGTGTCGCGTCGAATTAATTGATACCCGCGGCGCGGCAGTTCAAAAGTGCATAGAATAGTGTTTATGCCTCGCTTCGATACCGGGGTGCTATCGGGGTGTAAAACTGCCGAATGGACTGCAAATTTCAGAGTGCTTTTTTAGAGTCAGCTTGATGTCCCACGCGGTATGAATATTTTACAAAATTATCTGATGCTCGTAAAGTTTTTCCTTTACTTTCAAAAATATTATTTCAGCAATGAGAAGCTTTGATTTGGTATTTTTACCTTTTAGTGCATCTGCCTGCAGTTCGCCGGCAAAGGGCAAAGTTCTGAAAAATTTACAAACAAAACTTGTCTTTCAGAGAAAAATGTTAAGGGAAAAGAAGACCGAAGCCCTGCCCAGCGGGAGTCATAAAACACATACGTCACTTACTCGTCCCTTCGCTCGAGACACGTGCGCAACATTTCTCCCTGCACCTGTTCGCGTCTTGGAAAAGGCGGCGAAGGTGCACGTTCTCGGAGCTCGAGCAATCAATGCTTCGGTCCGTTGAAAGGCAAATGAATGAAATTGATTTAGCATATTTTGCGCGCGCCGTTTGAGGTCTTTTTGCAGCGCGGTGCAAATGGCGCCGCGACAATTTTCTCGGCGGTCTTACGCGTCGATCGTTTCGCTTGGAAATCGCCGGGGAAAAAAAGAAACTTTTACCGAGTCTTCTGATAAAAATCTAGGGACTACTATTTGTTTCTGTTTTAATATTTTTTTTTCAGCTGCTTTCAAGAAATCGCGTAATTTCAAAATTCCTTTCTTTGCGAGCGTATAGTCTGTCAACTTGCTTTAATAAGAGGAATGCTGGAAAAAGTTGGAAAAAAATTTTTTAGTTGAACGATGAATATTTTACTGTGAGCTCTGAAATACGCGAGCTACCTAAAAGACTACAAAAATACCTTTTAAAATTTAACAATGCATAAGCAAAGCATTCTAAAATTTTGATCTCTGACTTTAAGGATCTAACAATATAGAGGGTAGCACGCGTGACTGCCAATAGGCATCGACCTTTTTGCCTAAGAGGCCGTGCGAATGTAACGCGAAAATCTAAAATGAAAACTTCGAGCGCGAGCACTTAATTTTCCAACGCTCCTTAATGGTGCTCACATGTTTAAATACATTTTAGATCCGCGTTTTCATTTCGCTAAAAATCCCTCTAAGGCGGCTTTATAATTAAAACAAAAAAGAAAAAAAGAGGAGAAAAAAATTTGATATCGATCCAATTTTATTGCGCTTACACGCGCGGCGCAAAAGTACTGTATACTGGGAACCAGCGAAATATGATGGAGCGAGGTGTTACTTTTTTATAAGGGCCTTGATGTAGATTTCATGCAAATCTTAGCTTTGAATTTTAGTTTAGCGGAGGTACCCTCAGAAAGAATTTTTAATACACGTTAGATGAGCTTGTACTAGAATTTTCCGAAATCTCCTTATAAAAGTAAATTTCTATATCTAAATTCGTAATTCAAGATCAATAAATGTGTTTTTCAAATATATTTATTAGCACTTTATTTATCCAAGTTAATAATTTTTTTACGTTTAATTTTGCTTGTATTACTAAATGTATATTAACGCTTTTATTGCGAAATTAAATAAAAACAATTTACATACTTTGCTGCGTCAAACTTCTACCGATTCCGAGACGAACGTTATATATACATATAACCTCGCTCACATAATGAATCCGCTTAATGAGAAAAGTTATTTACCTCGGGGAGTCGAAATTTAATTGCTTCGATATTATAGAATAATTATCACACAACGAGCTTAAACTTCCGTGCGGCGCTCGACTCCCGGCGTTTTCCAAGAGGCAAGCATCGTTTCTGCTTTTCATTGTAAATTCATGGCGCCGTGAGTTACGGCTAAGTAGCTGCAACAGCAGGAGCTCGATTGCAAGCTTGGAAATTGATTGCCCCAGCCGGCAGCTTGGCGACATTTTATTGTTACAATCTGAAAATCGCGTGGGAGGCAAGAAATAACCAAGTTCATACATTCGCCAAGCAGCCGCTGTATATCATAATGCAAAAAAACGAGGCAAAACTGCGTGCCCGGAATAAGCAAGTTTTTGTCCGAGCTACCAAGGATTGTACAGCTTAGTCGCTGTGCAGGCCGAACTTCTTGCAAGCTGCCCAAGTAAGGTGAAAAAAAGGTCGCGGCAAAAAGTCGCGGAGGTGTGGGTGTGCGGATGAGTACGCGTGTACGAATGGGTGTAAGTACACGGAGAGAATAACTTGGGGTTAGGATGAATGATGCATAGGTACGGCCCCGAATAAATGAATGTTACTTTCGGAAAAATTCTAAGGCTAGTGGGTGGATGCAATGGTCTTTTGTGCTTAAAAAATTCCAGAGTTATATTTTATGGATATAAAGCTCTGTTGGTCTCCTGGTTACATGCTTTAGTAATAATTTTTACAGTTTTTTTTAAGTCGAAATGTTTGATGTGAAGTTGAAATATAGGTACCCGTAAAATGTGCTATTCCAGTTTGTACTTTAAAATATTAGATTGATGGATCGCTTTTATGTACAATCTGGAAGTGTAATCGAGTAAAAAATTTGTTCCGAATAAATATTGCAGGATATCGAGGCCGCATAAAAGAAGTTGAATTTCAATTTTCAAAATATTGATTTATTATATTGCTGCAGATAGCACTTTAGTATAAAATCGAGATATCATTTATTTGAACATCAAAACGCGCCAAAAGGCGTTAAAATGATGTTACCTTATGCTGACGTTTCCAATTTCACTTTTAAACTACGTTTCCTTCTTATTCTTCAAAGGTCCGGAAGTGCAGAACGGCTTCTGCTTTGTCAAAAAGTGTGTTAGAAATGAATTTATCTCGATCTATGTTCAACATAGCGTGACGACAAAAAAGGACTCGGAATTGTAAAGGGACACGCGCGGCAAAGGAACGAGTAACATGTAACATTCAAGAATGTCATGTTTCCTAATAAACGATGGACCAGAAATAAAAATTCAAAGCGAGGAAACGCAGATAAATTTTCATTTACAGAAATACATCATTATTTTTGTGAGCTTAGTATAAATATTTATCATCAATAAATTTTGATATAACTTCGCTTAGTATTTACATTTCCTTCTTTTCGTTTACCTTCAGTCTCCAGATAAACGAACATTCTTAACCTAAAAAGAGCAAATATTCAGTCGAAAGGAGCAACTTCAAAAGAAGAAAATTAAATTTCGTTCCATTTATTTCGAAAAGCGCAAATACACTCAGCTCTTGATGGTGCAGCGTAATTATCTCGGCTCCAAGTGTCACGCATAGACGCGGTAAATAAAAAGGCGGTTGAGCGCGCTGTAATAAAAACCGCGACACGTGTACGCGTTACAAACGGATGAAAATCTCGTGCACATGCTTGAGACGCAAGAAGGGAGGGGGATCGAAAAACTTGTGTGCCTCCGGGCGATATTGCTTTTCTCGCGCGCGAGACCGGCGTGCGAATAGCTTCGTCGCGCACAGATGAGACGCGCGCGTGCAGACGCAGGGTCAAGGACGTTGCTCGCGAGGCAAAAACCCCTCCCTCGCGCCGCGCCCTCCCTCCCGGCCTCCCCTCCTGTTCGTCATGTTACGGAATTCGTGACAAACTTTCACGAGGACTCGCGATGCGCAGGAGCCTGTGTAAATCCGGGGAAGAACTTGTTTCAAGGGGTGCAGAGCGACTGTTCAATTTCATCCCTTTCTGTGAGGATAGCTTTCAATTATTGCGAAACTTTTATTTCGTTTTTATGTTAATCTTTTGAATATTTTAGGAACTGCTTCTAAAATGAAAATGTCTGTTAATCGATGATTTTTTTTTGGGGGGGGGGGGCTTTTATTGAGAAATTTCGTTCTTGTTTTTTAAATTTTAACTGAAAATTGAAGACTTTTTTCGAATATCAATGAATTTTTTTAAATGTATGCGAATTCTTCAGTTTAATGGTCCTTTTTGTCTCGTTTTTATGTTCTTTTTAAAGGAAAAGTAAAGTTAAATAAAGTATACATTATTTCTTTTAAAAAAGTTGTCCTTTTGGACATTTATGAAGTTCCTGTTCAACCCAAAATTGGAAACTTAAATTATCTATTGGCTATACTGCTGAAATTATTATATTGTAATTTTTACTTGAAAAGCATTATAAATAAAGGTTTGGAATATCGACTTTATTGAAAGAAGTGATATATAATTTATTTAATATTCCTTTCTTTCTTAAAATAAATAACAAAACTAAACAGCGAGTACTACTTAACTGAAGAATTCATCTACTAACTGTTATTAATATATGCATCTTAAAACAAACCAAAAAAACGCTGCCAATGGATTTTGGCACAACACTTTTTCATAGAGAACATAGAAATGATGATACAATTAATTTATATTATAAATGGAATGTTATGAAACAATTACAATTATCTTATTTATTAAAACGTGAAATTTAAGTTAAAATTTACCAACGTAATTAACATTCCGCTTTACGTGCCTCGTGAAGTTAGGCGGTATTATACAATATCAGTTGATTTGCAAGTCATTAAAATTTTGTAGTTCATTCATAAGACTACGAATTTTTCGCAACATTACATGGCATAATCATGATAGGTTCCTCTAAGCGGGGAGGGGAAGAAGGGGGGCTTAAGTAAGAACATCAAAATAAATTATATATTTTACTTAAATATCCACAAAAACATACGTAATATACGTCGCAGTCTATCGTCGTAAAATTATAGCGAAAGAATCCGAATCCCGGTAGTATCGGATTCAGAAACAATTCAGTGTTTGACTACTCCGAGGCAGGAAAAAGAGTAGTACGTTAACAAATTCTTATTTGGAGAGTGCGATAACGAGGCTCGACGCGAATGTGTGTGCGTGGTATTGCGCTCCGGAGAGCAATTATATTGGGAGAGACGAAGTGCCGGCGGGGGAGAACTGGCGCCGCGCTCAGTTCGACATGCAGAGAGCGTGTCGATGGGTTTTCGTGCAAACTGCTAACAATGAGGTCGCCGGGAAAAGAGGGAGAGTGAGCTCGTTTCGGCCCCCTTTTTTTTGAAGGCAATATTTTTGAGTAAAAACTTTTTCGAAAAGAGCTCTTTGACGGGAGTTTCGGAACCGTTGCTTTTGTTTGCTACTTTGAAATTTCTTTCTATTACTGCAAAAAGTAATCAGCGAGAAAATAAAGTCGAATATTTAGAATTTCGGGCGGACAAAGTTGAACGTGTTAGTTCGTTAGTTAGACGTGAAAAGTCGTTTATTGTTAACATGATTTTTCACATAAATTCAGAGGAAATCGAAAGGTTATTTATTAGTTGTTTGAAGTTCTTACTTGTCAATAATTTCAATTGAAATTAAAGTCGTTTGTTAGATCTTGGGATCGGCCTTCTTTGTTTACAAGTAAATTGCACTTTTAATTGTTAGATTTTCTTTTTAAACTAACGAAACTTCAAAGAGTTTATTATAGACCAGTTAATAAACTACTAATTGAACATTTTTTATTGTAATAAAAGAAGTACAAGAGAGCTTTTGCATTACAACGAGTTAAACAACATATCTAACAGTCAAAAAGGGAACGCTTATATAACGGTTGAGCACATTGAATATTACCGAATTGTCAATATCATTATTTCCTTTCATCCTGAACTTGACATTCGACGGTACTGCATCTATTGACAGGTGCCTTTATCGTTACAAAAAAAGTCTGTAACAAAGCAGTGATTTGCCCGGTAGTGCAATTAGAGCGAAAGAGGATAGGAAAGAGAGAAAAATTCATTAGGAAGATTTAACGGTCGTTAATAACTCTTTGTATTTACTCAATCGATTGAAATATTTTACGAGGAGCGCGAGAAACGACTGTATTTATTTCCCGCACTTATTCAGTTGTTACTCTGGACTTGACATTTCGAATTATCCCCATTTAATTGAAATTCACTTTTCCACTAGAGTAGTGAGCCGTTACACCAGTACGCGCGCAGTTGCAGGTCAGAAGTTTAAGGCAAAAATTTTGATTATTGAACGTGCAGACAAAAACATTTGATTATTGCTTTCAAAATTTCCATACTGTCACGATTACCTGACATAATTCTCTTGAACTTTCAATTACCTTGAATTGATCATTGTGCTCCTTTGTGATGTTAACGGTACGCTTCTTGAATTAAATAATCTAAGAAAATCTTTTTAAAATAAAAGACAACGGACAGACTAATAAAAGGGAATACGTGATATTTTTTTGAAGGTTCCTTTTTAAATGTAAATTTTTCTCGAGTGAAAATGGGATCACTTTTAACTACAAAGCGAAATTTTCATTATGAAAAGATTGTTATTCTTGACACATTATGCATCAGCATATTATAAATTTGCTTTTGAAAACGAAAATTTTTCATTATTTTCTTGAATAAAAAATTTTTTTCGACCTTAAAGTAACTTAAAGTAACTGGGCTTTAATTTAAAGTAATCCTTTAAATTCTGGTATTAACAAATAAGGGACAAAGATGTTCTTATTAATACCTCAAATGAAAGGTTTGTTAACAGTACTGTGTTACTAACGTATGTAGCAACATCCAAACAGTAATTGTAACGTACTTACGAACTCAAGCTCGCTTTTCGAAATTTTTTCATCTTATTAAGCTCACCTGAAACAAAATAAATAAAAATCTGTTAGCAAGTGTATAAAAACAAGAATGATTTGGCATTTATTTTGGAAAAAGAAAAAAGGGAATATTTCAATGAAATAAGCGCAGTCGGTTATAATAGATGGAAAAAAGCATCAAGCTTTTACGAGCGTCACGTTCCGTCCGTCCGCAAACTCACTAGTTGTAACGTAAGTACCAAGAATACGACAGTACTTCTGCGACCCTTTCTTGTTCCAATATTGTCGAGTAATAAAGTGCCTTACAGAATTAGGTCAACAATGTACTCGCACTGATTGAATAAGAAAAGGAAATTGTAACGATAAGTCGATCTACTTGTATAAACAAAATCTTACTAAGATTAAACAAATCCAGTTGCTTAAAACCTGATATGTTTAGTTTGCTCTGTTTTCATTCTATTAATCAATCATATTATCGGTTAAATTATTCAATAATATGTGTACTCACAAAGCGAGACCCTATCAAAATGAACTCGAACAGATTAGAATATCTTTTTATTAACAAAGCAGCTTGATAAAATCCGAGTTACTAATTGCGCGGCGGGCCGCTAATTAACGAGGCGAAACAGGGAGTGATGCGCGCGATTAACTAGATTTGCGACGGACGAGGGGCAGCCGAAATCGCGTTGAAAGTGAACGAGCACCGCTCGCAGCGGGGGATTTTGCGTCAATGGCGGCTTTCTCTCTCTCTCTCTCTCTCTCTCTGTAAATAAGCAAGCGAGCACGTGTGGAAAACTGCCTCGGGTATGGGATAATGAAGGAAGATAATTTCGCATCGAGGGCTGCCGAGCTCGGCAAGGGGAGATGGTATTTCTCCGAGAGCGAAAAGCCGCACAGCCAGACGAGCCAATGTGTAATCCAGGTCGCTGTGCTTAAATCGTGAAAATAGGGATTTACCAGAGAACGAATCTAGCTCCGTGTACAAAGCAAAGGCCCGCTGGAAATTCTGTTTGTTCAATGGACTCTTGTTATAAATACATTTAGGTTGTGGGTAAATGGGTCGCTCTTTGCATGTATATTCATTGGCAATGACATTTTATTCGATGAATTTCAGTTTTTTAAAGAAATAAGTCATGACTCCGGAAGGAACTTCTTACGTAACAGCTTCTGCTGGAAAACTTTAGTTTTCTAAGATAAACCAAAGGAAAAGGGGTCTTTCAATTACCAGAACTAAGCTCTTATGTCAATGCAATTGAAGCACTTTGGAATCGGACCTTCCACCGTGTCAACAAAAGGTACTTTAATCTCGCCAACGAAAGTATCTTTTACTTACACTTTGTCAGTTTCATGCAAATTCCGGAAAAAGCAAGAAATGGATATGTATTAGCTCATTTTGATTTATTCTGAATTATGTAAACTGTTAGGAAAAGATAAATTTAAACATTAAATTATATGTATAAAAAAATTGTAGATATTTAAAAAAGCCAATTTTCTTTTTATCGACAAATCCTTTTCTAAAAAAAGTCAATGCCCAGTATCGAAAGTAGAAATAACGTGGTTTGATCAGACAAATCGACAAATTCCAACCACCGATAGCAACTCCACGGCGAAGCCACACATTGATATATCACAGTTAGCCCTAAAAATCACACTCGATAATAACAACGATGAAGAAAAATCGATGATGACAGAGGGCCCCTTTCCAACTCCGCTCGGTAGAATTGAGCGCCAGAGGTGAAACTTCTCCCTTAATCACGAACTTGGCACGCCGCCTCGTCCAGCGGGAGCAAAAGATACACGCGGAAGCGGGGGTCAAAAAGAGACGGAGCTTTGCGAAAACTTTCGTCGCCAGAAATGTAAAAATCCGATTCGGCAGCGGGGAGGGGGGGGAAGCGGCACTTTGCGCAAGTGCTCCTGAGGGCGTAAGGCTAACCGTCGGAGTGGCTCCTGGGAACTCTCGAGCCGCGAAACCAGAGGGAAAGAGGAACGTGTCGAGGGCGCGAATGGACCGCCGAAATTCCGCGCCCGGGGTTACGGAGAGCCGAGAGCGCTCGGCTGGAGGATATGAAGACGGCTTTCAACCGCTTGGAACTTGCGTCCGATATTCGAGAGATGCGCTCGCGATATGAACTTTCCTACCTGTAGTTTAATGACTCGAGATGTGGGCGGGGTGCTTAAGCTGGGAATTTTATTTTAGGGCAGTTTCTAAGTGGACCAGAGCTTGCATTATTCTGAAATTGTATGTTTGCAATTTCCGCTCGGATATTTGTGATGATTGCGGAAGGCATTCGGAAAAGCATTAGCAAGGAAAGATTTGAAGGCTGCAGACGAAAAGTTTTTCTTAAATTGCAGACACGTTTTCCGAAAGATTCTGCTCCTTTGTACCCTTTTCACGCTTTTGGGATTCGCACGATAACTCAAAAATTGAGAAAGGCAGTTTTATAATACATGAGCCGACAGCTCTTTGCCGCAACATTCTTTGATAAATTGTGAGGTATTGACGTCATAAAGGTACTGTAGAAAGCTATGCCTTTTGAAGAATTTAATAATGGGTAATAAACCGATTTACGTTGTACCCTAAGTTTATGAAAAGATGGTAATATTATTCCGTGCATCACATAAAAACAAGATTGATTTTCAAACGATATTATTTATTTTTAATCTAGCTCATTTTTCTCCATTTCGTAGTTTGGAAATTGGAAATTCTAAGGAGATTCCTCGCAAAGTATCCAATAAAAGCTATTTATTGTTTTGCAGACTTTTGCAAAAATCTTTGACCTGTGAACAGATCTATGTGCATCCCTTTTGGAGGACGGCAAAGAATGTATTGGTCTAGATGAACTTGAATCGCAATAGGCACGAAATTAAAATTATTCTGGAACGAGGCCAAGACGAATCGGCCTTAGTTAGGAGGATCGTCGACGACGTAAAGTGGATGCCGGTGTATTGAATTTACGGAAACCAATTTATAGTCGAGGATTATTTTTTTCCGCTTCGGATATTTCATCTTGATGGAATCTCAAGTAGTTCAGGTATTCCTTGGTTCTGCTGCCAAATTATGTATAAATGACAGTGCAACGGTGTTAATTTGCTTGAAGAGTTTTCGAATAAAATTTCACCTTTGAAACTGGATGACACATTTATAGAAAGGCAATTATAATTGCCTAATGATAAAATAGTAAACTAAATTATTTGATCGTGTTAAGACTTTAAAATTAGTTTTCGGCGGAACAAAGAAATAAAATTTTTTTCACGAACCACGATTTTAAATGTAAAATATGTTTCAGAGAAAAATTCGAGCAAGAGCTCGCTGAAGAAACGAATGTATGAGGGGTCGCAGACGGAAAAAACGTGAAGAACGAAAGAAAGAAAAGCGGATAATGTCCGAGTTTAATGGAGTGTCTTTTTCACTCGGCTCTTAAAGGCCTGTAACGACCAGGATGGGATATCCTGGAGCGAAGGTGTGTCGCGGAGTATTGGCTTCTTTACGGACTGCAGGTGTTACAAGATTAAAGGCGTTTTACAACCTTCGTAAACTAAATTAGATCTAGCACTTCAAAGAAACCTACGGCATCAAGTGCGAAAACATATTTCCCTCTTTTATGCGTGAACGTAAGCGGTGCGCGTAACGGCAATAATAGGTACGAAATGGGAGTTTGCAAAGGGTGGCGCTGCAACTTGGGGCATCAATTTTTCGCTCGGACGTTTTAATGGCGGAAACTTCCATTTTGAGAAAATTTTCCGCTTCGTTCGAAAAACTTTTAAGCTCTTTCGTAATGCATAAAAATTATTTGCACAACGCGGGAAATTTTAGAAACTGCGTTATTTCTAAAAACGTATCCGCAACTTAATAATATCAAACAGATGGGTCACAAAGACACAATTTTCCTCAAAAGACGAGACCTCCGTTCTTTGAACAATGCCAAAAAAGATCTTACAGAACTGCAGCCCCTCAGCTGCACGTCCCGACAATCAATAATCGATAAAAAGACTAAAGAGTATCTAGGCGTCTCAAGGCACTTACATCCATCCACCCTTTGAGCTATACGTGTCTATCACACCTCCTGCTCACAATACAGACGGGCAGTAATAACCTAAGCTGCATATATTGCACGAGCGCATCAGCTACATCTATACTCGTCCCTCCCTATCGTCGCAACCATCGATAGTCTGCCTGTATTTGCAAGCAAAGCGAAATTTGATAGTTTCGTAACAACGATCTTGCACCGCAAGAGCCAGTCCAACTTAAAGGGGCTTTCAGAGCTCCATCGTCAGGAAGTGCATCTTCCTATCTAATGACCGCAGCTGCATTAGGCAAATGTAAAACGCTGATCTCATCAGCGAGGGGCGACAGTTTATTGAAAAAAATAGGTTTTTTGTTGCCTCGAAAAATATTTACGATATTTTTGAGGTCGACTTAAAAATATAGTGCAGTTTGAGGGTTATAAAAGTATTCTGAGAGGATAAATAAAAACAAAAAAAAAACTAACAAAAACACACTTTCAATCTCGCGTGTTTACTGTTTTCATCATCAATAAAAGTTCGTTTTGAATTTTTAAACCTACAATTCTCAAATAAAATTGCGATCGAAAAGAGTTGCTTAAAAATATAGAATGCCGTTTACTCTTGCGAATACAGTTCATCCGTAAATTCTTGCAAATTGCAGACGCGCATAGATCCCATCGATTGGAAAGCAAAACAAAAGCCTTGAGCCGCCCGGAATTGTGGCCAATTAACACGAAGATGGCCTTTATCAAAGGGTCCTCTGTTCGGGATGGCTTCCGCTCGCGCTTCGCCACCTCCCAAAAGGTCGCAAATTAGCTTTTAATGGAGTTCCCGTCTCCAGTTTGTCCCGTCTGTTTCCTCAGAAGCAGTTGTCAAGGTTCTTCAAGGTTTATGGATCGCGCGAAACTTCAGGGTGCAGCTTCGTGAATTACCGCAAATATTGCCGCTGAGTCAACGGAGAACCTCGTCGAACTCGTCGTTTCGCTTGGGAACGGAAGAAACACTTACATGGTTTATTGGATTCTGGTGACGGATCGAGAAGGTTTGTTAGAGTTGTATACACTGTGGGAGGTGACTTCTCACTGTGGCATGTTTCGACTTTCAAAGTGTTGTTAGCGCGATAGAGAGAATTAACTTACATCATTCGAAGTTATCTCAATATTTAAGAACTTATATTTATAAAGATTTTAAAAGTATTATTAAAATTTATTTATTTATTTTTTAATAATTTTTATTTAAATTATAAATATAAAATGCATTCAACACTAGTCTCTTGACAGTTATAATTTATTTAAAGAAGCTTTAGTCCTACCTTCATCCAATTTTGTATCAAAACCTTTCTTCAAATAAGCATTCACTAATCTTTTGCATCGAAAAAAGCATTTCTATTCCCTCCTCAAGTTTCTCCTCGAACGAAATTCGAGTGAAGCCCCTTATCACCGAAAGACTACTTTCCTCGAAAAAAGTATCATCAATCCGAGCGTCGCATCTCTCATCCGCCTCTTAGCCGCGCTCCCCGCAATCCGGTCTCATTAGTCCGGTAAGAGCTTGTTAAATCAAGGAAGCGTATCGCCCGCGCAGCGGGCGAGCTTTCGTCATCTTTCGCCGAGGAATTTTATTGGCCGTCGCGTTCCGCTCCGGCGAAACGGGACGCCGTTGCCGCGCATAACGACGTCGCTCGCGGAGAGCGAGGCTCGTTTGTTTCCCGTCGCCGCCGCCTCGGCTAATTCGGCGACACTCGCGGGCGTAACGAGCATCAGCCTTCTGGATTTATCGCCCCGCGGGCGTCGATGTCTCGTCTTTCCGGCGATTGGCGCAGGCGAGATGGAGCAAATTTGCCGAGCGCGAGCGAAGTGCGGACGAGTTCAAACGGCGTGTGCGCTAATTTTCGACTCGGCTGTCTCTCGCGCCGGTTTAAGTAGCTGCGGGGGAGTTTATGTTTGCGGTGTATTGCCGACGCATGCAGGTCAATGCTGGATTAGTTTTGGGATTGTAAAGAAGAATTAAGGGAGAAACGTACAGATTAATGGCAGAATTGTAGGAAGAAAGCGTTGAACGCTTTTGAAAAGGGACATTCTAAGCTGCTTGAAGTTGGAGCAAAATTTCATTAAACGTTATAAATGAAAGCCTTCAATGTTCCCTACAATTTAAAGCAAGGACATTATTTTTGAAAAGCGAACGAATTTCTAACCGATGATTGACAATTTTATTAGTACATACCTAAAATTAATAATATCTCTCAAAATAAAGTACAGATAGAAAAGAAGAATATTTTACACGATTGTCTGATTATGCTTGACTATTACTACTTTGGATGTAATTATTATTAAAAAGCAAAAAATTAAGTTCAGCTGTATTTATATCTTTTTTCGGATCTATTATCGTGTAAATGACTAATACATTGCCAATATATACAGAATACATTGAATATTGAGCATTTGCATGTAGCATTTGTATATCGCTAAGAGCCATATTCAATATTCAATACACTGCCCATTTTTTCGATTTTTACGCGGATAGCTATGATTTTAGAAATTCAAGTTTAAATAATCACGGAATATAGGCTTGGTGGGTGAACATTTTTTAAGAAATAAATCCCGATCGAAAAAACAGATAACGCGAAAATGTACGTGCGATAATAAACTGTCAGCAGTCCCGGAGATAGGAGCGCTTCCGACTGACCCGCGATTTATCTGTTCTGTTGAAGGCTTTAGGGGTGACATTTCCTCGATGGCATTTTAAGTTGCGAGTTTTTTTTTTAACACGCAATGAAAAAATACTTAGCCTATTTTACGAGTGCGATGCAAATATGTTAAATCAAAATTACATTCTAACGCGCTTCGTTATTTTATAGCTTGAATGTAAAATGTAATTCAATGTGTTTTACTGCTTTTTGCACTCTTTGTATTTCTCTTGTCATTTTATAACTTTGGAAAATAACGTTTAAAGCTAACACTTTTAAGTCATCCTTAAATCCCTTTTCCATAAAATCAATCCAATAAAAAATAAAGCTGATGTGCCCTTTTTGAACTGATGAAATAATTACAGATTTGGTTCTTCTTTGATAATATTTACTAAACAAATTCACTTTGCCTAAGAAGCTATTTGAATCTTGATCTCCTACTCACTTAGAAATTAATGCATTTGGCATTTCCTGTCAGGAGCAGAAAATAATTTCAACGCCCGCAGCTATCTCTGATTTTCCAGAATTAATCGAAATCACCGCTGAGCAACTAATTTAAACTACGTCCGGTCAAGTGCTGTCCGACTGTAGCTTTCACGTCGTAGGAAATATTCCAACTTGACTAGCAGCCTTTTGTGCGCCTGAATTTATTTACAAAGCAATAAAAAAAACTTGAAATCGGAATAATTTGCTCTCGTTCCTCTGTGACATCCCATCGCGGCATTCTTCCAGTCACTTCGTACAGTATAAACAAGCTTTTGTGTACCGTCGAATCACTTGAATAAACTCGTTCTTCATAAAGCCCAGTCGGCGTCCTCTCTTTTTGGCTTTTTCCGGCGCTCGGAATCCATGTTATTTCAAAAAACTTGCCTCTGACGATACGAAGCGACGGCGGCCGAGCGGTTTTATAGGTTCTGCACGCTCGAAACAAAAATAAAAAGGCATAAAGTCAATCCGTCGTGCAAAGAGTCTTTTAAAACGAAAATCAATAGCCGCCGCTGAACTCTCGCCGAGAGTTTTCCTTGCCGTTTCCATAAAACGATGTCGACTTACGACTCGGACAAGAAGCCTGGAGAGAAAGCGCACGCGCGCACACGGAAAAGGCTGCGCGAAAGAGCTCGAGAAATGGCTCTCGAGTGTACACCGGCGAGGAAAAATATACTCTTGGCAAAGCCTCGCCTCGCAAAAAAAAAAGCACCAGTCGTCGTTGAGCCGAGTTTTTTTACGAAGGATGATTCCCCATCTGCTCCTCGAGAAGATTACGCCGCTTCTCTCTCTCTCTCTCTCTCTCTCTCCTTCTCTGCGGATTCAATTTTTATCGCTGCACTTTCTCGAGCACACTAAATACGGAAAAGTAGTCGACGCGAATTTAAAGTGGTTACGTTGTAATTAGCGGAAAGTTAAAACTCTGGGCTTTTTTGCGTGCTGGTCCGTAGTTCATAATTATTAAAGGTAATTGTGAGTAACGATGAAGTCAGAGCTTAATACGTGACATTTGCGCTGAACAAATTAGCGCGCAGTGTATATTTTAAATTTAATGTGACGCTTGATTTACGCGATGAGAATCTGTGTTTCTTTTTATTTTTGATCTTGCCGAACTATTGCCGAGTGTCATAAAACACTGAATTGGATAATAATAATTGATTGAGCCGCAAACGCCAACGCAGAATTTCAACTCGTAAAAGAGCATCCATAATTTTAATTGAAGTATAAAACCGAAATATGATAACGACTGCAATTTAGCTTCAATCACAAAGCGAATGCCGAATTGGCTCCGAGAATTTATTCAACCGCTGCACAGCAAGCTGCGTCAAAGCAGGGCTGCGCGTCTCCGCTCGAAAACTGCAAGACTCAATAACGCGCATTAACCATCGAGTCGAGGAGAGAAATGTGTCTCAAGGCGAGGAGAAATATAGCGGAAACGCGCCGCGCACCGTCGCCGAAGGCATTTTCATTTTTCAATTTAAGATGAAGGGGAGATGAGACGCGAAAGTTGACAGATGTATTTTCGTATTGAAAGCGGGATAATCATGCGTGCGGCCGCGAAAAATTGCTACTCGTGCGCGAGCTGCTGAGCTTAAAGTTCGAAATTCTCGACTGCTTGAGCGAAGAGAGATAAGAGAAATTTGTAAGCGTTTTAGTTACTTTTTTGCTAAAGCAGCCGTTTCAGTTGCAATGAAATTCCTCCGACGCCGTACGGTTTCAGGCGCATTACAAGCTCAACGTCACTCATTCTATCGTATCAGGAGTATTAGATCTTTAGACGACTGGCAGTGGTATTAGAGATACCTAATCCTTTGACTGAAGGAACACGCTGTGAATAGTATTTGCAATTGTCTCAAATTACGCTCTACGAGCGAGTTCAAATTGCTCGTGTAATTTGCTTAAAAAGATCAAATTTAATTATCCGAAAAGTAGTCTGAAGATAATTGAAACCCGGCATCAATTAAAAGTCCATCTCAAAAGCTTATTAAAATGAATCCTCCACTTATTACCAAAGTCGTACCTTTAATCCCGAGCCACATTACCATTAAAAAGAACCACCGTAAACAAAATTCCATTGAAACGCCATTCACTTCTCCAGAGCAGCGTAAAATTCATTAAACAGGGATAGCGACGTACTTGGCCGTTCCTTAATTTTACGAGGCCTCTTTGAAAAAGCCGTTCCCCGACGCAGTCTTCATCGAGCGCGCGCCAGCAAGAGAGAGAGAGAGAGAGAGAGAGAGAGAGAGAGAGAGAGAGAGAGAGAGAGAGAGAGAGAGAGAGAGAGAGA